>JTDE01003645.1:38633-54850 GCA_014338405.1 Paragonimus skrjabini miyazakii
AATAGTCAGCTCCAGGCGATGATTCTGTAATTAGGACCTATCTTCTAGCTAGGTTCGCAGAGGACATTTCAACTAGATGAGAAGTCTGAAACAGAGGGAAGACGCTATTAATTTGTATCACCATACCTGTTGAAATTCGTGAGATAATGATGAAAACTGTTTACTTCGTTTTCTTCAAGGCGATTTGATAATTTAGCTAACCTCAGATTTCATAGTTCAATACAGACTACTTCCGACTTCACCCAAACGAGGTCAATGCAGTGGAGCTAAATGCTCTACAGATTTCCACATAACTGCAGAGAACGTTGCATGGATGGACTGTCAGCTGTTAAATCCTCAAAATATGAGAATAATCGTCTAGCATTTCTCAAGATGCATTCTATAACCTAGTGCAGCAAAAGTGGTCCAATGCAGGATTGCCGATTATCAGTTCACCGAAGCCACAGACAATAGAGTGGTTTTAACAGCAGTCAACAAATCAAATGAAGTCAAACATTAATTTACGTATCCCAACGTGTGAATATTTGGACTGCACACGTCTACATCTTTTTGGAAAAGTCATTGTTTTAGTCTTATAGTCAATAATTCTTTAATGAAAATTAATAAGTTAAAGAAAAACAGACAGAATTGCGAGAAATGTTGTTGCCTAAATGGACCAAATCGAAAACAAGGGTACAAATTAATAGAATTCTAAATAAACAGGTCAAATGAATTCAGCTTTCGGTTTGTCAGGAAGCTTTGGAAAGGCTGGGAAACAATGCATCCCGTAAAATACACTATGAAATAGTGTGAGGAGTTCGTGAAGCACCGCCAACAGTTGGTAGCAACTTTCATCTCTGTATTGGTTTTTCAGTCAGCCCTTCTGAAAGCACACACATACTACTCGAGTTTCGCTTTCGTTATAGCCTGTTGATCGAGTACATCTTTGCCTTAATTGGGTCTTGAATTCTAATCGCGCTTTCATCAGACAGCCTCATTGATTATATTAATTTAGTTCTAAATCTCGACAATGGCCGACTGAAAACTCTATGAGAACCTGAAAGCCGCGATCCATTGTGAATGGTGTTCAGTTCATTAAGATAAATATCGGCAGATCCCTCACTGCAATATGATTATTATAGGGATATAGACCGAACGGGTATCAACATACCAACCGTATATGTGAGTTGTGTGGAGTTGAAAGGAAGTTGAGAAGAAAACAGACGTAAGGTGAATGTCCTTACTCTCATATAACATTAATCCTGACAACCAGAGGTTAAAAGCAGCATACAAGTACAATACACAAGAGATTCGACGAGCGACTACTTTCCACCTGTAGTGTCCGTCAATGA
This sequence comes from Paragonimus skrjabini miyazakii, assembly GCA_014338405.1. Lineage (NCBI taxonomy): Eukaryota > Metazoa > Platyhelminthes > Trematoda > Plagiorchiida > Troglotrematidae > Paragonimus > Paragonimus skrjabini miyazakii. The sequence continues at coordinate 39,965 of JTDE01003645.1, forward strand.
ATTTCATCCATCTTATTTTCACTGTACAAGTAGACTAGTAAGTTGTTCGAATCAGTACACACACTCCATCTCCACATACCTTGTTTTTGCCATCACATGGTCATTAGTATTAGAATCAGACTCTGTCAACATCCATTTTGTCACAATGGAGGAAGAGGAGTCTCTGTCTCTGTCCCTGAAGACGAAACATTTTCCAAACTACATTGGTTATAATTTGATGGAATCTGTTGTAGTCAACTGTTCACTCCGTATTTTTTAATTTTGCTGCGAACCTAGAGTCGATTCTAATTGTTAAAACCCTGTTGGGGTCTTCAGTTCAATTTTGAGAGCGATATAAATCAACAGCACTTCCGATGGATTAAGAGCTAACCACAACAAACTGGATTCATCAAACCGCTTGAACAACCCATCTTATGGGATACGGATAGAAGATAACGGCGATTGTTCAACATCAAAAGCGATTGTATTAACGTACAAACATACATACGTATGAATTGAGAACCTTCAACCATAGAAGAATTCAGATGGTTTATGATCACTGATGGGACACTGGAACGATATTTGAACTGTGTGAAATTTATGGTGCTGTCTCACTGTTGTGATGGTTTCAGTAACTACTAATGATATGAGTCGGTATTTATTGTGCTAAGTTTATACCGAAACGCAATAGTAATCACATTTACACTGTTCACTTCAAAAACGTTTCGTCAAATACTGAATCTTCCATGGCCTGGTATCCACGTCCGGACCAAACAGATTACGTGATCATGACCACTATCTTAACAGCCATCAATAATTTGTACAATCGATCCGATTCTTCTGAAACTGATAACGAACTGTTCGATCCATTACCGTACCTTTCTCTCACACATGATTAACCCATATAAATGTGTTGTATTTATCCTGATGAGGAATCACCAAAAAGAAGCTTGTTCGCTACAAGTTCTTCTAATATCTAAACCGGATATTTTCATGCAAAATTGAAGATAGACTAAATCTCTGTGCAAGAGTGAACCAAACAGATTGAAATACGTGTGAATCGAACAGAAATCTTTAAAATTGGGCATGCAAAGTTTATGGAGAGTCGACCGTTTTTATGGATTAAAAATCTAACTTCATCGTTCTTCCATATGTGGACCAAAGCTATACAAGCTACCGTGGCTCTCAGCTTTGAGATCATATGAAGTGGTCCACTTTATCTGATCCATCTTAGTCACAACCAATGCGCAATTGCCATAACATCAGTCACAGTTAACCACATTGTCCGTTGGCGTTACTTGCCTCTATTCATGTGAACTGAGTATAATACGACTGCTATCCCAGCTATATCGCTACCTTGTGTAGCTGGAGAAATGAAACATTGTCATGTGATCAACTAAAATTGTCGATATTAGGGGATTTTGCGATAGACTTGTCCAAGTTCAATGTGGCAGCCGGGCGTTTCATCTGCAGTTGCAAATACCATTGTCTTGCGTTCCTGCTTTTTTGAGGAAGATTTCTTTGGACTGTACGTGCAAGGTCAGCAAAAATATATAATCGAAATTACAGTCACTAAATTTCTGTAACCGACGGTTATGTGAATTCTCTAGGGATCACGGTTTTGATCATGATTTCTCGTTTTTCGGTTCTTTACGCATGATTCTGTGCATGCCTGCCACTGGACGCCTGTTATAAACTCAATGTCATCCTCTTCAGTTGTGAAACCAGTTGCATGTAGTGAATGCATCTAGTGAATGCTCTAATCATTAAGGTCACTTCGCTTGCACCTTTTCGAGTGTTGTGTAACGTACTTGAATTCTGTACGCGCTTTTGAGTGCCACCGAGTGGGCTAGAGTCAACCTCATGTTTCGTTTCTTTTTTCTTGATTCTTGCCATCAGTCCTATACCAGAACAGAATTAACTACTTGTCGCATTTCCAAACATTTGGGAAAATACACGGTTCTATTGGTTCGATGCCTGTTGAGACCGTGGTTCGATTGTTCTTGTAGAATAGCATTCAAAAGTGTTGATGGAATGGGGTCAAACGCATTGCCACCTATCCACAACAAGTTGTTCGTACTCTTTATGTTTATCCCATTAGTGATTACGAGTATACACTTGGTGGAAAGATAGAAACATTGTCATAGTTTTTCCATTTTCAATGAAAATCCCACGATTACTTTAAGCATGCGTTCAGTTAGCTAAGTTGACAAACAAAATAGGGTTACCACTCTGTTCAACTGACTTTATATGCATCATGAGTGCAAAAGGGTCCTAACATAATGACCGAACAAATCAAGGAGCGGTGACTGTTCAAGTATTCTTCTAGCTGCATTAACTATTACAATTCTATAAAAAGCTTTGTTGCTAAGTTGTAACGTCAAAACGTTTCCCACCGGTAGTGCTCAAAAATAAGTGCTGCTTATGGACGTCGTAGTTCTTCTCACGTTCTAAGCCTAGACTAACGAGCACGAGCTGGTTTAATAGTCTACAATATCCTCTCTATGTAATAAAAGTATCTGTCATCTTGAACAAAGGGTTGAGCGAAGAGTATACACAATACTCCCCAGTTATGTCAAAATCTGAAGCTCTTGACACGCTGCTCCTAAGTGGCTTGTTGCTCGTCTTTTTTAAACTCTCTCTGGTTTACTACGCTACACGTGACATCGCATTGTCCGTTTGAGAATACTTCTTTTTTATGAGCAACGCTTAGCAGAAGTTGAAACACAGGATGCCTACATGTCAGGTTAATACCATTCAAAAACTCCGTCTAAGCGTTTGAGCGGGATCTATACATGTCATAAATCGGGTAACCTATGCTCACATCCAAAAGACAAGCATTTTCATTCTAATCAGTTTTCTGTATAATTTGCTGGATGCGTCTCTTGGATAACTTTCCAAGCAGCACTTAGAATTGCTAAACCCCCAATATAGCTGAAACTATCTCTTCAGACTTTTTTCACCCACGGCCCTCTGACAATCTGATGTTTTGACACTACACCCCTCCCCATTGCAAGTGTTTAGAAAATCAGGTTGTTCTTCGAGTTCATAACTGTACGAACGCGGACACTAGAATGCGCCAGTAAAGGACATGCATGACAGTAACTCACTTCCGACACAGATGTCTCCAAATTAGTCGATATACCATTCATCCTAAAAAGTAGGTGACTGAAACGTTGGCACTAAATAAAACTAATCGTGAGGCGGGACTAGCGCGTAGTAAAAAATATGACCTGGCTTGAGAGTGGGGTGTTTTATGACCCCAAATATAATCTGGAGAGAAAGTTTTGTTCATAATAGCATGGAACTCACATGAGGTGAGAACCAAGATGAAAAATTCATTGTACTACAGACAGTACTTCTCTTCACACCGAATGAGAACTAACTTCGAACACTATAACTTATATGTACTACGAATGAGTGGCAAACTCACAAACTGAATGAGTGCATTACTAATAGTTTATAGGATGAATCACTTTTCTGGTGATATGGTCGAAATCCGTGGCGAAAGAAAACAATGAGACAACCTGTATCGCATCTGTTGTCAAGTGACGATAAAGTATGACGAAAAGAGCAAACCACTTAGTGTTGCCACAACCACCAGTTGGTGAGATATGACAAAGTCACGTGACGTAATTGGGCCAAGCCTGTTTCGTGTAATCGGGAGTAAGTAATCGTGAATATTGGGTTACCTTGGTGCTAGTTACACATTTTACTGTCATTTGAACTGCACTAACTGGGGCTCATCTAAAATCAGGTTTTTAATTTATCTGTAGTAGAAATATAGATTGAACATCACCCACAATTGATTGCAGCTGTCGCAAGCCCACAGACTTTCCAGTCGGCCCCTTTCGGAAAGAAACACTGGACTTCAGTTTCGCTCTCACTAAACCCCATCAGTAGTGTATATCCTTGCCATGGCTGGGGTTAAAACTTCAACCAGGCTTTCCTGGTGCAACCACGTTGACCACTGCACCACTGAACTGACATCAGACACGACCGAACCATCATATGTGAACTCTCAACCACTTTTGCTTGTGAGTGCTGATCAAATTACCCGATCGTCTCGAGAGGAGACACAGTAATTGTCTTGTTAACTCCAATCGATGACCACTTGACTAGGAGTTTTCTCCAAATCAAGATCACAGAACTCATTACCTCATCTGTAATGTAATGGAACTGCTTGAATAGATTATATGTCATCGATAATGTAATACTTATTAATGAATAAAAATGAGAAAATCTACCGAAGTATGCCCTGTTGATTGTTTTAGCAAAACGATCCTCAGTTTAGGAAAGGTGAAAAGTGATTACCTACCTCCTCCAATAACCATGGACTTCTTAATACCCACAGATTCAGCGGTAGACAACTCCATTGTGTATCTTTTCAACTCTTTTTGTTCACCTCCGAAAGACATTACAGTGCGTATTGCAAACAAAACCTCGTTGGCAATTGCTCCAGCCCGGCCATAGGCATCAAGTTCTTTTTCGGTGAATCGTTTTACCGTAAAACCAAACAGTGCAAAGAATATCACAATTGTTGGTAGCATGGCTGTTGCCACGAGAGACAATTTCCATCCTAATGCAAATGAAATGACGATACCAGCCAGGAATCCGAATATATTTTGTACAAATTCAGCTAATTTTGTCCCAATTCCGGATTCGATGATATCGATATTTTCCGAAAGTTTGTTGATCAGCGCACCCGAAGTTTGCTGGTCAAACCAGCTTAAATCTTGACGCAGTATGGCCTGAAGGAGCAAATATCAACAAAAAAATTCACGATTTATATTTTGATAAAATCCAGCACAAATAAAATTCTGTGTTCAAGAAAGCTTGGTTCGGAAGTTGTCCTCACTTTGGAAAAAGTTCCCCACTGTGCTGAAGGTGAGGCATCGTAGCTATCCTTTGACAACTATGTTACAAAAAAACACAAGTTGTCTATTTTCTACCAGCACCACTTTCTGCTGGAATACGATGTTTGATTTTGTCATGGTTAACATCAAGGTGTTACTAACCAACACAGGGTAAATGCTTAGTGTGCATTGATCCAGAATTCTCATTTCTTAAGTTGAACACAGGACCACCTTTATCATTATGAGCCTCACTCATAAGTAAATATTGTTTAGAAACAGTTTATACTGTATCATGGTTAACAATATCAACATGACAGTGATAATATAGGTTTCATTTTTCATAACTGTGAAAACAACTTGACATCTCACCAACCATTGATTATGGACTCATTCAGTTTATAGTTATGAATACGGCAATATTGCCTATATTGATGAATAATTTAAATATTGATGGTACAGCAATTGACAAAATAGTTTGTAATATTCGGTGTTTGAAGTTTCACGCAAAAGTTTTGGTTTTAATAAAATTGGCCTTATTTGGTTGGAGTGTTTACTTATTTGCCCATCAGCCGTTAACGTAGTTTCTTCTTTGGTAATTGAGATAGGGAAGGGCAACCAATGTTATGTTAGTAAAACGTGAGTTAGAAATGCAATAAACATTGTGTCAGACTTTAAACGAGTATAAATGCAATTAACGATTAGAAGAATCTGACAAGTACATAATTAAAATTTCTCATAGAAAATATAATGGCATCTGCCCATTGAAAACCTTACAAACTAATTTTCTGTACAGTACACACTTTCCCGTTTTCAACCATCCACTCGTATAAAACCACGCTTGTAAATTAACCACCTTTGTGAAAAAATGAGCAACATCTATGTACATCCGTACATAGCTGACGGCATTCTATCCGGATTAGCCTATCAGTCTGATCAAAGTCAAATCGATGTCTACGCATAACACTCATTCTAAATGCCATACGCTTGTGGTTCTACCCACAAGTCATGTATCAAGTGTGAAGCAGAAAGTGTTAGACAGACAGATGTATCATTGGAGGTCATTGCGGTCCAGCCAGCCAATAGTAGGTCAATGTGAAAGTGAAGTCCTAAAAGATAACTAATAAGTAAAAAAAACATAAAACGTCAAACGCGCTCTTATGCTTCGAAAATAAAATCAAGATCTTTAATGGTAATAGATCTGAGCTGGGAAGGAAGCTATTAAAAGTATAAAGCGAAAAGTAACCCAGCATAAGAGTACACATTATTGCACTCAAGAAAATGTGAGGAGAAAAAAAACAAAAACTAAAGTTGGACAGAAAGTCAAACGAAATCTTCAGCATGCAACACACAAACAATGCTGAAGAAAACAAACGGTATAAGGACACCATGACTCGAATTTCCGTAACAGTATTCACATACGGTCAAACGACGGGGTTCATCGTTTGACACAAACAAGAGAAATCCATAGAGTTGATCGGCAACTCACTTGAGTCAAACATACTCACTATCCTTTCCTTGATGGTGCGAGATAAGTAAGCTGATGATCTACCGGTCAGATACAGCTGGCACAGTCGTGATTGCATTCACTACAACGCCATGTACCCACGTTAACACGACCTATGACATCTATGGTTTCCTTGCATATTCCGTACAAACATACCTACATATATATATATATTCAGCGTTAAAGCATGCCGGTAGTAAGATGGCTTAAACTGCCGCCAGTCCTGATAACAGTCCAACAAAATTACGCAGTAATGAAAAAAGTAAAAGCTAACGACTTAACAAAACAACTGAAGAAAAACAGTTAAAAAATCAGGAAGAGGAGCCATCCACCTAATAGATATACGGTACGATCGAGTGCGATATGTTATCGTGTTTAAGATTAGTCCCAAAGCACTTTAAAGGAGTTTGTATAAGCTGTTGATATTTGTATACAGTTCTTATTTGGATTACCCTTCAGTCGTCTGATAAACGTCACATAAACCGCATGGCCTATATTTCAGTGACTTTCACGTTTATGTTCGGGTTTTCTCTGAGCAAACGATAAACACAAGTGAGCACGAATGTCATCATGGTCTGCAGTACGGCTATTAATCTAAGTGAACAACTTTTTTAACAAAGTGGCGTCACCAGTTGTTGATGGTGATGTGGTCAGCTTGCATTCAAAATTGCACTCCTCAGCCGGATGGAGAGTAGTTAGTTTTGCTGGACCATATCTCTCATCGGATATTGTGTTGGAGCGTTTTGTAACACATGATCCCCTAAGTATGCAGCAAAATTGTTTTCACAACTGTTGCCATTTTTAGGATGAGGGGGGGAGGCAGAAAAAGTACTCCAAACGGCAGCACACCTCGATCGAGCAGCGGTTGACTGTAACCAACGATGTGTTACTTTAAACGGTCAAAAACCCAAAGTACTCCCTAAAAGCCTAAAGAAGGTTCAACTGCATTTGACGGGCGCACCGTTAATTAAAGTAATATGCCATTTTTAATGCATCGCGCAACCCGGGGCCTAGCTAGCAACTTACTTGGAGCTTAGTCAAACATCTGAGTCACTGAATCTGGGTACGGTCGTCAATACAACTTTACATTTTATTACTGTGTAATCCTAGTTGTTGAGCCAAAAGCTGGGGGTGAAACACCAGAGACCAACCTCTTTATGAGACGTTAATGACTGGCAGATAACAAAAGTAAGTATTGCTCAGAAGGGCCAGTTTACTCGTTTCTACCGCCCTCTTCATTTATTTCGTCTGCTAATAACGCAAATTCTGAAAGCCAACACAACAGGTAAATAGCGGCAATTTTAACTTCAACATTTTCCGATGATTTGATTAACAAAAGGTTCCCCCGAGTCTCCGAACTGCGCATTTATAACCTAGTTATTGTAATTTATCAGATTTCGCCATTGGATATTCATGCAGATCAGCAGTTTTCTGGGTACCTGGGGTGTCTAGAGATGGCAAAATCTAATCCCAGGTTCAAGCTGGGCTATGGAATGCGGTTAGTTTCAGACTGGGTATCAGTAAGCAGTTATTTACGTACTACCGCATTTGACAGTACGATAAACGTTTTCGACGTTTAAGCACATACCACTCAACAAAAGACATTGTAACATTTGCCTTACGACGCGATGGGATGCATCAATTTTGTTCAAATTTCTGCCAACTTCGTGAAACCTAGATATTCCAACCCCAGTTTGAGGTATTCAGAGACGTGGTTAAAGGAAAAGCTCGGGAATCAACCCTAAAGACTGTGTATACTAACCATCTTCATGCAATTTCTCAAGTCCACATCTAATTCCTATTAAATATGGTCCCTCCATTCGTGTTATGTATGATTAGATCTCGATGCATGACCAGATGCTGTAACATTACGTCAACTAACTTGGCTGAATGGAGAACCAAAAGCGATAATCAATTCATCTTTGCTTATTGGTATTTCACTTGGGTCTACAGTCAACTTGATGTTGCGTGTGTGTGCGCCAGATATTTGACGACTAACATAAAACCCGATACCGAATAAATCACGGTGTTTCAAATTTGTTCACATCTATTTACGCCAAGTTTAATTAGCCTAGCGTGAAAGCGATAAATTATTTTCTTGGGTGTAGGCACAATACTTATGAAGTATATAACTATCTGCCTCATGACCAATCAGAGGTAAGTTCTAGATTATCACAATCCGGCTAAAAAATATAACGCATGTGAAATGCACATGTTCAGAGTGAATGAGAAATAGAAACTCAATATCAATACGAGTAGAATTGAATACAAGAGTAGGTTACAGGGTTCACTATAAAGTACACCAGTACTTTAGAGGGACACCTACATCGTGAAGTAGACTCAACTTTATTTCGCGTGAATAATAATGACTCGTTACTGAGATTTAAGGTTTTGACGGAAGTCGAGGAAAATGTTGTCGAATGGAAACAGAGTCTTAATAGAACGCGTCAGAATAAGTAGCAATTTTTTTTTAAATCTATGATACCAATGAAATTTGAGTGGAGGCAAACATGGTTGTTCTTATTAACAATGTACAAGTCTACGAAGAGGCAACTTTTTGAGTTTCACCAGGATATTCTCCGTAGAGAAAAGTCAATGTATATAGTAAAAATGAAAGTAAATAACCAATTAAACTACTCAGCTGATTATCAAATTTCCACATGCATACATAATCTAATAAGTTATTTACACAGCTGACTGACGTACCGTTGTGCTGGTGAATTTGGATAAATCCGTGTAACTATGACTTACTGAGCCATGTAAAATAGTATGCGGAACAGTTAAACCAAGTAGAATATTAAATCTACATGCTTTAAGTCGAATGATTAGTACCGAGTTTACAACATCACCATCCTTTTGTGGCTCAGAAAAACCAGTGAGTGCTCGGAAAGGCCTGATTCATGAAGTTAAAGTTGACCTGAGTTGGGTAGTTGTGGTCATTCCAATGAGGATAAAAATCACTGGTCGTCAGAACGGGTCTAGCGACCACAGACACCGGTTTTCCGTTCGGTACCAATGTCATACTGCGGTAACACTTATTGCTGCACTCTTGTGAACAAATGTTATTTCACGCCGAAGGCCAAGTATCTCCGAGTTTTGAGCATGTAGCCTTATTTATGGTTGCGCATGAACCATCAGGTAGGATGTGAATTGATACCAGTACACTTATCTCTTGTGTTAAACAGAGATAGTCGCCGGATTCAAGTAAGTATATCAAACTCAGCTGCAATGGTAATTGAATCTGTTAGCTTGTACGCTGTATGATGAAGAATATAATCAACTTCGAAAGACAGTTATGAATAAACCTTCTTTTTTCGTACGACAGCCGCCTGGCAGGATGGCTACTTTGATTTCTTGCGAACTTTCTGAGGTATTTGTTGGATTATACTAAGAATGTGACAAGTTCATCTTATTCATAAGGTTTCCTCATGTGCAGGTTCGCCTTGCTGATGTTGACAGGCTTAAAACATTGGTTTTTTTTTACAAAAGTATCAGTGTAGAAAGAAAATGATACAGCAATCTCAAATCGGTGAATCCCTTCCTTAGAGTTCCGCAACATCGATTGCTAAGCACCTTGTAATGATAGATTATCAAGGTAACCGACTCAGTTCATTTGAAACTTTGTTGCGGTATCAGAACCAAAAGCTGCTGGCCATTAGCGAAGGTATTTTGAGCAGAACGCAATAGCCAGCGCTGTGTTCACAGAAATGGTTAAAGCAACCCATTGGGTTGTCGTTGTGCTGATGACAAAACTTGGTGTGATTGTATGTGTCCGCACCCTGTCTATCTTTGGTTGTTTGTTACATATAACTAGCGCATTTTGTGGTTGCGACTGAACAGAGTAAACAAAATGTCAACATGTCGCAGCAGCTCTTGCTTTTACATTAATAAACGTAGTATCAAAGTTTAAATAGTGCTGATACATGCATTTACTGTAAGTCAGGCCTATACCAAACTACGTGAATTTCCTATAAACCGTTTTTTTATCGGATAAAAGTTATTTAAGTTAATGAAAGTATCAACCTAATGAGCCACTCAGAAATGCGTTTATCCACCAAGGTTTGGTCAATAAATTGACAGTTGGGTTAAACTTTTTTTCAATTAACGTTCATAGGTTTTGTATTAACGTTTATATGTCATTTATTGGAAAATCCCATAGAAGTGGCTATTGCTACTATAAAAATGCAGAGTAATTAAAACATTGTATTGTCATAATATTTACGCGGCAAATAGGAAGCTAGTTTAAATAAGAACACAAGGGCGCTGCTCGTTCTGATGGTAATTTTTAAACAGCACACGTTTTTTGTACTGAATTAAATTGACAATCAATTTAACTTACAGATTTACGAGACAAACATAATCCAGATTTAGAAAGCAACCTAACATTTTATATCTTCACTGCCATCCGCATGGCTACTCAGTGCACGCTAAGTTTGGCCCGGGCATTTCTGTGCTAGTAATAACGAATGATCATCCCACAAGATGTTGAAAATGAGGGACAGATAACTAGATATCTGCACGGGTCAACATGGAAGCAGGCCAGCTTGACTTGGTATAAATATTCTAACAGGGAATATGGTACGGCCCTTTAAGGCTTCGCTCACATATAGGTCGTTTCTTCGACCAAATATGATCAGGTATTTGGCTTGATCGTTTCAGTATCACTCCCGTCAATTTGGTTTTATTAATATGGGCATGAATAACGATAGATTTTGACAAATTATCTGTCCATAATCAACTACAGGTCTCCGTAATCAAATTGTGATCGCATTAAAATAAAAATGAAGTTTAGTCTAACACTTGTCTAATCACGGCTAACAATCTGCACGAAAGCGTGTGTTTTTGCCTAGTAGGCCGCTTGTATTACTACTCAATAAGGATCGCGTAGTGTGGAAACACACGTTTGTGAATCTAAAAACGATCGACTTCACACTTTTTCTGCGAACAGATTTTCTAGTAGCGTATTCAACGTCTCCACCGAGAATACGCTGGCCTATCAATAATATCTCAGGTACTTCTTTTTCAACGTCTAGTAATATAGGTTGTAATGCTCATACATATTAAATTACTCAGCTTTCTGACGCTTGCATGATATGTCCCATCTCTACGTGCATACATTTTTGTTTTCAGATAATATCATAAGATGTAAACCGGAGGTGTTCTATATAGTATTCTCGGTTGATGGGGTGAAAAGAACAAACTTACGTCATAGTATTGATGACAACCAACAACCGCACGGCTCGAATTTTTACATTGGTAAGCAGTTTATCACTTATGAAGACTGCTGAACTACCACTAAAATAAACCGAATTTTTGAAATGATTACAGTGCAGCTAACCCACAGTTAATCGTTGGTTGTTATGATCACCCTAGTGGCTTTCATATAATGGAATGCAATTTGATTTTTTTTAAACGATAAGTAATTATATATGACCTTCGTATAAGAGTTTCAGAAAGATAACCTACATTAATACGTGCGATGTTCGGTACCAATATGGTTTCATCTTGTGCATCATAACAGTCATGCACTAATAGAACCTGCTGATGTGCTGTCAGCTAGTATGCACTGTGTAGCACTTGTTTGGGTACTTTGTCTAACACAGACGATTGCATTTCAGTACAATATACATATCGTTATTTTTCGGCTAAAATTACGTTGAAAGTAGCTGCAGGTGCTACGAAAAAACCTGATGAAGTAGAAAATCATATATACTCAAATTGTGATAAAAACATTATGTCTAACTTCATTCGCGACTGCATCTCTGAGGGTGTTTGTGATTGAAGGTTTTCCCTTGAAATGCAAGTAGCAAGTGTATTTGTCAGCTGTTCAGTTGACTCTGGTGTGTGCGAGGAGATAAACGCACGGGGTGCGCAGTATATGTATATATATAGCACTGTTATCGTGAAACTGAGATGCATTTATAACCGTTCCTTTTTATCATTAATGTCGAAACATATAAAACAGGTGTTACTTCAGGTTCAAATGTAGCACCTTTCGTAGCCGTTGGTAACACCGTCACACTTTTCAAGCAGTGAAACCAATCTGCAAAAATGTGTCAACGTAGTTTCTTTGAAAGTGACAATTTCATGGAATATTTTTGAATTCAGCAATCTGAGGGATTCCTAAACATCTGATGTTTTAAATTGGAACATACTGGCTCATTAACATGTTTTTCCTACGGCCTCCCGATGGAATAGACCGAAAGCATCTATTTGTTAAACCTGTAATCCTAAGGTCTGATGTTTCTGTCATTGGTTCGAAGCCAGCTGAAGTCCTGAATTTTCACAATTGAGTCTCATCTAAAATCATACATATGCCAAAATACTAATTAGTCATACTATCTACTGTTTAACCAATAAACACTCCGCCGTCGCGCGTCTTACCCCGTGCTTTCACGTTATTGTTGTTACCGTGAACTGACAGCGAAAACATCCCTTTTAACACTGTGGGGGACCGATTAATCTGGAATATTTCTGTCATCTAAGAAGAACCTTACGGTTTGAACACTTGTTTCAATATACAACGGACCCGTTGTAGTGAATTCTACTATGGACAGTCATTGTGGGTCACAGTGAATCGCTTTGTAACATAGTTTATTGGTTCCTTGGTTTCACTACATATTTAACTAAAGCAATTACAAGTAGATGTGGTGTTATACGTGTAATATGCGCAATTATACCCCGTGATACATTTTGACGCCTAAATATCGTCACCTGCAGGTACAAAAGACGGATTCTTCGAGCCTGACGACTTGACGTTAACCCCAGCAGGGACGACTGCATAAATGTAAGAGCGAAGACGATGCCACCAAGTACAGCGAACCAAACGACGTTCTTGTATATAGCATCCGCCGAAAAATTGACTGAGACGTAGCTGTTGATTATCATGCGGAAAATTAGTATGTTTACGGGAAATCCCACTCCAGCTACAGCAGAGCATAAAAGACCGGACACGATGGCGGTTTTGTCAATCCAGTCGGCATACCGAAACTACGGATGAAAATAAAATATAATGATATAACTTGCAACCTTACTAGTTGCCAAAACCGAAGCCTTTGATATTCTGACATTGGATTCGCCTAAAAGTGATGGACCACTGGTTTGTAATAGGGTCACACGACAAAATAAATATAATCAAAAGTGCGTATTACCTTGAAAAACGTTTAGTATGTTAATCACCCCTGTAAAACAAACAAGCAGAATAATCAGAATTAGCATCAACCATAACACTTTCCCCAACTATCTCGAAGGTTTCAATTGCGCATTGGCTTGTTCGTGATGTATCTACTATTGATAAATATTCTTCAGTGCTATTTGCATACTGAAAGAAACGATGAATTCATGATACGTTATCTGAGCAACTTGCCATCGAAAGCAACTAGGTATCTTAACTTTTTCCCTGGCGCGCTATCTTTCGCGCATCTAAGGGCACTGGAAGACTAACTGGTAAGCAGCACAGCCCATAAACTTGAGAAAGACACGCAGTGGCTTGCGTCTAAATTAATCTGTGGTGAGTTCTCCTTCGACGTTCCCGACCCCGTGTGGCGTTACTAACACCACCGTACCTGCTCGCCTAACTTCGCGAATGTAGATATACTACGGATCATTGACATCACAGTTGTTGTGTTGCCGTGGGTATCACAACATTACAAATGGTTGTACAGTGGGTCTGTAGCGTTTTATACACTATTTTCTACTTCATAATTTTTATTGTTGTTCATATCTTTTCATCTTCTTCAACCTCACATGTACATATGATGTGAACGAGGCTAATCGAATGTACACATGATGTGAACGAGGTTCATCGATCCACTGAGTAATCAATAATTTCCAAAAATTACACTTCCGAGTTCGCAAATTCTGCGTTCTGTCTGCGTTCACGGTCGGTGGCGTACAAGTCTTTGGGAGAGTTAGAATTCAGCGGAATTAACCATTTAGTTCGACAAATTTATTTATCTGTCGTTGGAATCATCTTGGCCGTGGCATCGAGATTACTTGAGATGCACGTCAGACAGCATTAGTGGAACTTTTCATTTAGCGAAGTGGAACACTAAACCAACGTATCTATACGGACTATTGTGAGTTATTTGTTTTCCTTTTCATTATATTTTGACCTCAAATTCACACCTGAATTCCACATACTGTTTTTATCCACTACATTAATTGGTGAGCATACCTATTTTTTCCGAACTGCGTTTCTATCTACTTTTTGTTATCATTAACAATGCTTGAGGACACTACAGATATTCACACTAAAACTGAGCACAGTGTTACCTTAAAACTGCCTGAGTACAGCGCCCGGAACCATCGACTGTGGTTCCATCAGATTGAATCCGTTTTCACCATCAGGCGGATAACATCCGAGAAAATAAGATTTTCATACGTGGTGCAATCACTTCCTTTTGACGTTGCAGCGGAAGTGGAAGATCTGTTGGAATCAATCCCAGCCGATTCCCCCTATACTTTTTTAAAAGATGCCATCATAAAACGCACTTGGAAGTCGGAAGCAAAACTCCTACATGATTTGTTCAATTCGGTCGAGTTGGG
>JTDE01003646.1:18825-29298 GCA_014338405.1 Paragonimus skrjabini miyazakii
CCCCTCTCCCTTTTTTCTCTCTTCCTAAACAGGGTTTGTTTCTTCTTCTTCATGGTTGTGTGGCAGTTAAGCATCAGTGTGAACCACTGATGTATTGCTGTCTATGATGATGATGAATTTCTGCGCACACAATTTGGTCTCCGGAAGACCGCTCAAAGGTTTCACCGGTTTACCTACGATGTCTTAAGGGGTTCGGACTGCGTCCATCCGTATATCAACGACCTTTTGGTGACAAGCTTCTCCGAAGAAGAGCACCAGAACAATTTGCGTTCACTCTTCAAACGATTTACAGCGTACAACATCAATGTCAACGTGGGTAAATACATTTTCGGATAGTCAGCAGTTGAGTTTTTGTGGCATCATGTCGATCAGCATGGCATTCGACCAGTGACCGACAGGGTACAGGCGATTCGCAACTTCCCCAGCCTATAACGCCTGCTTCTGTCCGTCATTTTAACGGCATGGTTATCTATCACCTCCGATTTATACCGCATTACACGCAGCTTGTACGGCCGCTGACCGACTTATTCCGTGGCCGTTCTAACGGCAGCGCTGAATTGTTAGAAGCAGCTATCGACTCCTTCGACCAAAAATAAGACACGCTATCCGCTGCAGTGGTGCTGCACCATTTCGACGACAGCGCCACCATCAGTATAGCCGTAGACACATTCGACACAGCTGTTGGTGCCATAATCCAGCAATTCGTCGGTGGGTGGAGACCGCTTCTGTTTTTCTCCAGACGCCTATTGCCTGCAGAAACTAGGTACAACACGTTCGGTCGTGGGTTACTAAGTATCTGCTCTGCCGTTCGTCACCTCAGATACGCCCTCGAGGGTCGCCAATTCGTGATTTTTACTAATCACAAACCGTTGTTATATGTCCTCCGTAATCGTTCTGAGCGCCACTCACCTTTCGAAGTGAGCCACCGGGATTTCATTTCACAGTTTTTGACAGACGTACAACATCTCTCTGGCAGTGACAACGTTGTGGCGTATCAGCACTCGTTGGTCACGATATTATCGACTTGTCAGCTGTGGCCGACGCACAATGTACAGAGAATGATCTCTGCGCTTCTTGTCAGCAGTCGTCATTGCGTCTCGCGGAACTATCAACAACACTTGGAACGATTTTTTAAGACAATTCCGCTGGACACCCTCGTACAGCCGTGCCTTCAGTCTTACGACGTGGCATGTCCTACACCCTACATTATATCGCCCATTCTGGTATCCGCGCCACAGCTAAACTCGTTTCCGATAGATACGCCTGACCCGGTATGAAAAAGGACCTCCGCGCGTGGACACGATCTTGCTTAACTTGCCGACAACCTAGGGTTTGCCGCCACGTATTGGCTCCGATTGGCCGATACTCATCGATCACTTCTCGACTCGCACACCTCCATATCGATATTGTAGGTACTTTACTACATTCCAGTGGCATGACCTATATCTTTACGATGGTAGATCGTTTTACACGATGATGGGAGACTGTCCCTATACCCGATGTCCGCTCGGGGACCGTAACGCGCGCATTCGTGGAGCGTCGGGTAGTATCTCACGATTGCCCGACCAAGGTAACAATTGACTGTGGCCTTCAATCCGAAATCGATTCTTTTACGGAAACATTGAGCGCACTTGGATGACTTCGGACACGTACTATTGCCTCCCACTCGGCTACAAACGGCATATTCGAACGCTTTCATCGACAACTAAAAGCAGCCCTCGCTGCCATCGATACAGTCCGTTGGACAGAAGCCCTCCCAGTGGTTCTGTTCGGCATCCGCGCGGCCCTCAAAGCTATCCTCCACGTTTCCAGCGCCGAACTCCTTTACGGCCAACCACTGCGTCTGCCTGGTAATTACTTCTCGTTCGCCACGGACGCTTATCGATACGATGCATCTTACGTCAAGTAACTTGCTCCGCATCTGCGCCGTCTCCGTGGAACGGACACACGAGAACAAAGCCGCGAAATATTTGTTCCCAAAGACGTTTACGACTGTCCACGTATGTTTGTTTGCGTGGATGATTCACGACGCCCGCTCGAGCGACCTTATAAACATCCCCTCAAGGTGTTTCAACGGAAAGGTCACTTCTATGTACTCAAGCGTCAGGGTATTAGGGGTACGGTTAGCATCGATCGCCTGAAGCCTGCTTCCTTCGAGTGGACTGAGGAGAGCTTTTATTGCTTCTCCGCCTTCCACCAGGCTGGTAACTGCCTCTGAACAGCCTCATCCAAGCGTATCCTTAACTGTAAACGCCACAACTTCGCCGACGACGCTTGCATCCATCGTAACGCGTTTGAGTCGTAAGATCCAGTGGCCTAAACGTCTCATTAGAGGACTAGCACTTGTTGTCTCGTTCTGTCTGAGCATTAAGACAAAAAAATCGCAAACGATTCTACGAAACCCAGAAGATCGCAAATATTTCTCAATATACCAGAAAAATGCTTCGATTCATGTCCTCGTTATTTACGTTCGCCAGGTGTGTTTGCCATTTATCTATGTGCCCAAACTCTTCTTTTTTGTCTTTCGTTCTCGTTGAAGGGTCGATCGAAATTTGCAACTCGAGCACCGTCATGCAACCCGTGTGTTCACCCCCAGGACTTCAGTGCGCGAACGTTTTATTCTCCATACGTTTCGACACCACAGGAGAGGACAGTCGAGTAGGAGCTCATTAAGAATTGTTGGGATTATTACCCCTACACCTGCGGTATCTGGGCGTTGTGCCAGCCACAAGCTGCTACAGCATGAACTAGACCAGGCCAAGGGTGGCTGGTCACAGTTTATCCTCAAGTAGATCGAAGAGTTGCGTTCACCCCGGTCTGCCTGCTGTACGATGTGTAAAATTCTTCCCAAAATCTTAGTTCACACTGTACACAAGATCGTAAGGATCTTTGTCTGCCGTCTGCTTGCTGCATGCGATCACGTCTGTTTGTTTGCATGCTTGTCGACCTGTGCGCGCCAGTGGAGCCATACGGCATTTCCGGCTTGCTCGCGGGAACGACAGTCGGATCCCGAACATCCTTAACTGTTTTTCGCGTATCGGCGTCGTTTAGTGCATACCTGCGAAGTGTTATTTCAGTGCACGTACGCGCTGAACTGTCCACGTGATTGTTTTACCCTATACAACGGACGTACACGTCTGTTTCATTGCCGTTACCGTTAACTTCCATTTAAAAGCACTCAAACAGTTCACTGGGAAATGCCCATACTATCGGACCTATTTAGATTTTTACTCCATCCTGAATGACGGTCCACACATATTCTTCTGTACGCTCACATAATTACTCGTTTTCTGTAGAGGTGATTGGACCGCTCAGCATTGGTTTTTTACATTTTGTCGGTTTCTTAATTCTGCCGTTTTTTTAAAATTTCGTCCATCCTAGCTCGTATGCAAACAAACAGACGCGATTGCATACAGTAAGCAGACGGCAAACAAAGATCGTTGCGATTTTGTGTAAAATGTGAACTAAGATTTTGGGAAGAATTTTACACATCGTACAGCAGTCATACTGGGGTTATCTCCAGGTCACCAGAATATTAGCAGTTATCGTGGAAATGTATTGGATCTGATTCGCTTGTTACTCATGCTGAACTGAATGCACTTAAAATCCTGGTGTGCCAGCTGATATGGGGGCTTGAACGCAGGCATTTTGGGGGTATTCACTTAACCTCTTTCTACTTGTCATTCAGTTGTTTATATGCAATCTCTATACGTCTTGGCGTTGATTGGTTCACTTTAATCTTCTAGGATTTGTGTTTCACGCCCACTCTTCTATTTTTAAGCTTACGCTGTATAGCGGTTGCATATCGACATTAACTTTCATTACACTGTAGTTGATGCAGATGGTGAAAACATCCGCGTGGCGAGGATGAGTGATCACACTATACTACTGGCAGCAGTACAGTAGTTCGTTGGCATTGTCCCACAGATTTCACCAGTTGGGACACAGAGTGAACCGCACACTTGTCTTCAGGAAAATGTCAGCCATCCATATTCCCAAGCTGAAGCCGGAACACAGTAATCCAACACGGCGGATAACGGCACATTTTGCACATCGGTACGTGGTTCCACTTGATTGAATTATTGCTGGTCTCTCATACAGCTTGGAATTGTCGTCGTTCGACCATCTCGCGATAACATCGATGAATCGAATCGCACGTTATATTGTCACCACTGTTGTATCTTACAACAAACAGTTCAGTGACTACACGTTCCCATTAATCGGTTTAGCCGATTGACGTTGATTACTGGAATTATTAGCGCTAACCAGAAGCCGCGCCATTCAAGCGGATTAGAAAGTGACAGAAATTTGTTGAGAGGATACTGAAAAAGATCAGATGATTGTCACCTGTACATGGTGTAGACTGGTACTGATTACCAGGTCAGATTTCCTATTTGCTTGCACTACCTCCTTAGTATTCTTTCCCCTCACATTAATATGACAACCAAAGGTGATTGATACTGTTCACGTTTACCTCACTGACATATTTTCATCGCGTCTATCCCTCGAAATGCATGAAAGTTTTGTATATACTCTGATGGTCATTTGGGTGTCGCAGGCGTACTGTGTATTCTGTAAAATGTTTATTTATCATCATTTCCAACACACAATTTTATTCTGACTAACCACCGCGAGTATGGGTTGTGTCGATCGGTAACTGCTCTTCGTCCGCTTGTTCGGTTTACTGAGGTCTTTGTAACCTCCCTCCCTCATTCTCTTGATCAACCTGCTCCGACTAAGGCGGTAGCTTGTAACCTCGGGTTTCCGTTCTACATAATCGCCGCTTATCGACCACTCTCAAACAAAGCGGACAGATCATCCATGTACAGGACTGATCACGGAACATGAGAATATCGTTCAGCAGAAATATAATGATGAGGTACAACCAACTAGACTCAAGAGTAAGTGACAATTGCCGGAATGCATACACCTGAATGCAAAACTGATCGAAATGGTCTGTCAAAAATGGAGCGAACATCATGGGTGACAGCTACCTGTTACGCTCCATTATCTTCTGGACGGTATTTTCTGACGGACAATATTATGATATGAAACCGTCTAAGGTTTTTCACGTTTCCTAACACTAAATACCACTCTTCACTGGCAAAAGCTGACGTTAGTCGATATTATCCCCTTTTCAAGGGTTACTCAAACAAACAAAAAAACAGCTTTACAGCAAAACATCACGCATTCTAATAGTGTCACATTCCATTCTAAGTTCACCACTTATGTTGAACCCATACATTTGCAGTTTGAGCTTTTTTTTAACCGCAAGGTATCTGGCATCATGTGATGTAGGAGGTTCTATGTGGACTGCATATTGTCAGGCTGTTCAACTGAGAGTAAGAGTAACCAGGATAATCGGGCTTGTACTCACGGTGGTGTAACTGATAATCGGTCATTGTCACCATATCCTCCTTGAGTTCAGTAGTAACTGTTTTGTGTTACTCTTCAGGAGATTTGTAATCTATTGGCAATTTTGCCGTATGGCGAAATTGAAAATCATCCGCTTTTGGTTGAAAATAAACCGACAAATGTAGCCGTCGTTTCAAGTGATCGTGAACAACAATCTTTCAGGAATGATTGTGTGATCTTGTTAAACCTCTAGGCGACTTTTCGTGTGAAATATTTTGTCTCTGCTTACTTTATCAAGTCTACTCCATTGATCAACAGCTCTCCGTATTTTTGCTGGATGGTTGGTTAAAAAGGAGACACAGCCGCTCAGCGTTTAACTCTAGAATGACCAGAAATTACCTCATAGAATGGTCATATGATTAGTTTTACCACATTCATTTTATTCAGTTGTTACTGTTTTCAACAAGAATATTTCTTAAAAATGTTTCTCAGACATTGCTTCGTATTTAATTTATTTTTCATGAAAATTGACTATAAGCATCTGTCTCACGAAGTGAAAATAATCGCTTCAGGATAAGAGCAAAGTACGAAAACTGGAGAGTTGCTTCTGGTATAAACATCAAGGATATATATATATATATATATATATAAATAACATTTGCATCACTATAGCTGAGTCGAAGTATAAATTTGTAGTTAAGGATTGGCCAGCATTTGTTTTTCATTCAACATTACGAGTAATAACTTTCGAGCGGAAAAAATAAAACAGAACGCTGTTGAACCGAGTTATAGATCCGCCACTATGAAGCGTCGAATGTGAACACATGTATTTGAATAACTGTTAAGCTTATTGGCCCAGGAATTAAATGACTAGTCACTCAAATTCATTTCATGGGAACCTGATAGAACGATTGTTATCGGAGAAGCGAATCTAATTCCATATCAATAGTTGCCCTACTCCAGTGTGCACACATAACCACCGTTCGGATGGTCGGTGAAGGCAGCTTGGGCTCTGAAATCCCGTGTTGTTTCACAGTGATAGTAGAATTACTTACTGAGCAAATGTGTTCTATTGATAATGATGATGAGTCATCGCCAAAGGTTTCATAACCCACTTGCGCTATTTGACACGATCTACGGCATTAAGCAAAATATCCTCATTTACCGCAACTCTTGCGGTCAAGTTTACGAGCTGGACATATCTGACACTGCTTTATGTTGACTATTGCCACGACGATAACAGATCGGGGAAGTTGTCGGTGGTGTGAGAAAGGAACGTTGTATCTTTCAGATGTCAAGACTGCTAGTTGTTCTAATGAACAGTCTAACGTTTTCGACTGCTACTGAATTAGCTCTGGCAAGGCTAACAGCCCGGTCTCAGACAACTTCACTGTATCCTCGGTAAGTAATGTCTCACGGTTGCGATTATTTTTAGTCCGACAGTAAGTTGTTGCGTCAGCTGAAACCCTTCGATCCTATTCTTTAGGATGCTGGGCTAATCACATTATCGAATTGCTCAAGTAAGACGGGAAATGAACTTCCCCAACGGTTCCAGAGCATCCTGTTTCAGTTGTCAAAACTTGGATCTTTCTGTGAATACATTTGTTCTGTACCCCTATGATCGGTCGAGTAAAACCAGAGCGTCATCTAACGAAATTTCTGACTATAGATGGGGTGCACGGAAGCGAAGTTATCCTTCATTGCCTAGCAAATGACGAAGCAGCTTTAACTTCTAGCTTTCACTGTAAGTGGTGTCTGTCGGTTGGTTACATGGCAACAAAACAATAGGATTCTGGAGATTGTGGATTAAGTCATCGGACAGGTTCCCGTAACGCGACATCAGTGTCGTATTTCTATTCGAACGCAATCAACATTCACCAATATAGGCAATAACATTGATAGAGGGAATGCGTGAACCATGGAAGTTACACATTACGTTCTGTAATTTACAAGCGGTATTGTCATTCTTAAGTGCTTGGATTCATGCGCCGTTGGTCGATGAAGACACAATCAATACGAACGCAGCTGGACTCTCAGCACGAATGTGAAACACAGACGACCATGACGCATACATAACAGACACCCTGTAACTTCTGGGAAAAAAGAATGCTACCCAACCATAACAGTGTGCAGCAGCATCGCTTGTTTCTCATAAAAATAAACTTCGGTATTAGAAGTAGGCACCCAATCGAGGCACATTAAATTCTCCGTAGTGTGTCATACAGCTAGAAAATTACAGCACCAACCTAGTGTATGCACTGACTACTAGTTCTACGTTGACCAACATTAGTCGCAATGACCAAGTGTTGAAACGAGCAAGTAAAAATAGATTTAGCTGCAGCAACTTGCCAAGGTTTGTTATAGGGTGGTAGGTTACCAACAATATTCGACGCATACCATCATCAACAAGTGCATGTATCAAGTTCCACAAACTACATGTTAGTCATGTGAAGGTATCCACGTGTTAAGTTAGTTTCCCTTTTTTCTATTCAAATCGTTGGCTGTTGTTACACTATTAACTATGGAATATACCGTTATATTCCCGTCAATCGGTTTAGTTCGGTCACTGCACTGCTCTCCAGTCATACTGTGATTGATGACCAAGCCAGAGACGCGATTATTTCAACGCCCAGTAGAATGCTTCGATGCCGTGGTGGAATGTTGTCAAAGCCCATAATAGCAGATGGATTGCGGACAACACGAGCGATTGAACGAGTCATCACTCAACGAAATCGGGCGAACGAAGAAGAGATGGCGAACAAAAAGCGTCAGCCAAATGCACAGAATCAGGTAGAAGTGCATACGACGTTTTAATGGAAACATCTCCGCGTAGTGGACTGGAATTCCAGTTCATAAACGCCAGCGCGTGAGTGGCGTGGGAACGTTCGAATTGTACAATAAAACTATTGCTTTGATGAACGACTTTTTGCTACAGTACGTATGTCTAAAGCTTCCTTATGTCACTCACGAACAAGCCTTACTATACGGCCACTGCTCATCACATGGAAGTACGTCTCATATCGCGCACTTTGTGTGTTTGTCAAAGATGTTAGTCCAAATTATGTAATGTATTTCTGTCAGGCCTGTTCTTGTAGATCTCTACGTTGATGCTTTGATTCAACGCAGACCTTGAAAACACGGATATACACTTTTTGACTTGGCAATGCACAACAAGTTTCATTGGAGCGAGGAGACTTCAGTGATGAAAGAAAGTCGTTTACAATTCGGGCTCACCAATTTAGTTCATGACACACTAAGTCGTTTTCCCCAGGTACCAGTTTACCAGACGTGAAATCCAAATGGGCCGTTGAGAGAAGAGACCGAATATTTATTCGACGAAATATACAGGTCTCTTCTAGCGCTAGAAATGGCACTGACACTTAACTTAGCTAGAGAAGCTAGAGACCGGTCGTCGACGAGCGATTAAACCGGAGGAGTTGTGACACGTGCGCGTTTGGGTTCGCGCCGCAGTCACATGACATGCAGACAAACAATCAGACAAAATGCATCATGCGAACTTTCTTAATAGCCTAGGTACAGTATGCAGCTATGAGTTTTGGAATTATTTTACACATCACATCGCAGGCCAGTGAAATCTCCAGATCGCTACGGTATTTTGTACACAACAGGTCTCCTGAGTGTTTCGTTCCTATAGACATGAGGAGAAGTTCGTTACCGCTTAGGTTTGACCACCTGTCAATTGAGTTATAATATGAAGCTGTTAGTCGAGCAAAAGTCCAGTGCTTTGCCCATTGGCTCAGTTTCCGAAATATTACTTTGACTTTACTTTTCCGTTATCAGAACCTCAGGTGACTTTTGGTCAAACACCCAAACAGTTGTTACAACAATGAAGAAGACATAACGTGAGCAGCAAAACGGCTACTGTTTACTCCATGTTGGAATCACGTGTCACATATAGGTGACTGGGATGATTCTGTTTTTCATCACACATTAGGTGGCAGCGTCAAAGTTACGAATAAATTATACGGCTGCGTCTCTTTCGCTCAATCTCCAGTGTCAAGACGGTGCTGTAAAGCTATGCAGAAGGAACGTGGTTCAAGTGGTCGCTTGACCATTCTAGCATAAAACATAGGTTACCTATGCTCATCATGAGGCTGATGCGGTGGTGACTACCATCAATTGTGGCATTAACATGAAGGTCGGATATAGAATTCCGGTCCAATCAAACTCATACATTACTGAGGTACTGTATCAGGAACAAAACTTGTGTCTGTTGCTATAGGCTGAAGTGGGCAACTGAAAAATCCATCAAAATCCTATGACTGCCACCAAAATGTAAGCGATATTCGATCAAACAATCAGGTTATTCGTCTCAACAACAGTAATCGTATACCGGCTTGGATATAACTAACGGGAACATTTTCGGTGGAAACAAGTTATTCCTGTGTTAAAACGAGCTGTGTCGAGACGTGTGCAGATAATCGACGTGCTTGCACACGATATCAGATCGGTCCGACATCTATCTTCTTGGTGCAACGTTACAGCTGGTCTTCATTCGTCATGCTTTTCGTCACTAGACCATTCCTATAACCACTGGTAAGTAGTGGAGAATTCGGTCATTAGAAATTTAGCATCACTCGCGATTGACCGCAGCTTTCGTTTTTCACAAACTTTTTAGCCAGTCCCTTGTGAAAGTGAGCACTGAACTCGAGTTTTGCTCTTGTTAGAGCTCGTCAGTGCTTGGAGTTAACAGGGCAGGACTGTCTGATCGGGCAATCTGAGCATTACTCTCAAATGTATGTGGTCGAGTGTTCGTACATGACAACCCGGTCGTGCTTAGCGTGAGGTCAGTGGCGCAGTCGCCAACATTTTTTCGTCATGAAAGCAAGACGGGTGTTCAAATCACAATCGTGGAAAAAACATGCAGTGGCGACGTGCTCTAACAAACCCAAAACTTGGGTCAAATGCTTCTGTTTGGAAGACTGGTTAACAAATCTGTAAAACTGCGATCACTTATGAGTGATGCCGACTTCCCATCCGTAGGATTGTCTGTGACGTTTTGTGTTCATGTGTTATCATCCATTAACAACCTTGTATCTTAACTACTCATAAATATATACCAATGTTGCCAGATTGAACGGATGTCTAGCATAGACC
>JTDE01003646.1:43368-58535 GCA_014338405.1 Paragonimus skrjabini miyazakii
TCTTTCTTCTCAAAGAATGCCCCAGTCGCAACAAAAGTCGTTCAGACTCTCTCCGTTCTCTCGATGGTCTGCGTGTCGGCGTCAGTAATATTGATGCATTCTGTTCTGATCGGGGTGTCGAGCGATTTACAAAGCTGGCTATCTTGGGCTTGATGCTCATTCTTACTCAAATGTACTGAGCCTCGATGTCTCGCAGTTACGCACGGTCCCTTTCATCTTTCCAAGAACTTCCTAGATGCGGGTCCTATTGCACCCGGACTCCGCCCCTCTATGTACCTAACCTTTGGACAAGGCTCAAGCACAGCACATCAACTGGATAACTTTGCAGCCGATTATCCCTTGAAAACTTCTTATGTGCTTGGTAGGTTCTAATTGGCGAATACTCCGAGCCTATGCTAGTTCACGGGTGTTCATCTGTCGCTCTCCTAATAATCCAACATTCTGATCGACTGTCAGGCGTAGCACGCTCCCATACCTTAGTTTGAACGGCGATTTCTTCGCTGTTGCATGCAACGAGGAGCGGTGAGCCAACAAACTCAATGGTAGCATCCCCACAACTTCCTCTTTTTTCCACCAAACAGTTCTTGATTGTGCGATTGTTTCTTTCCGTCAATTTGTGGACTGAGGATGATATGGTGTTGTACGAACTTTCCTGACTCTCAAGTGCCTCATACAGGTTTGAAACTCCTCAATTTTGAAGCAGGGTTCTTGATCAGTTAGTATGCTTCGTGGTAAGTCCTGGAGCAACGAGTCCACTTCTTAGAACTTTCTATGCTGGCTTCGAATATTGTGTATGCCCTCTTAATCCGCCGTATACAACTAAATTCCTGAGTTGCACTTTGCATGTTTAACCCGTAAGTGACTTCACGTGTACCGAGGATGTTGCAGTACGCAACATAGTGTGCTAGCCGGCTGCGGTCAACCGTGGTCACTGTGTGCTGATGCTACTGTTTGTTGATTCAGGAAAGTATTGGCAGGTGGATCAATACAATCAAAACGATAATGTCACAACACTAAAATGAATCAAAAAATGTGAAAGTGCTTTTAGTTCATACCACATGTACTGTTATTTGCCGGACCAATGCAATCGTCAATATTTTCAGCTTCGAACCGTATCCATGTGTACCGTGATCCAAGCGGCCTAAATTGGTTGTCTATGATTCGCAGGCATGGGTATGCATTACTTGTATGGTGGAATCCTCAATAGATAGGATAATTCTATGGAGAAGGTTACACAATCGCTTTGCAAGTGACAAGCCCAAGGACCAACCAGAGGCCCAGTGAGTAATGACTGTATTTTACCGACCTGGAGATTTCAGTGGCCAGCTTGCGGTATGATGCGTAAAATAGTTCAAAAACTTATAGTTCCATTTTGTGCATAGGCTATTAAGAAAGTCCGCATGATGCATGTTGTCTGATTGTTTGTCTGCATGTCATGTGACTGCGGCGCGAACCCAAACGCACACGTGTCACAACTCTTCCGGTTTAATCGCTCGTCGACGACCGATCTCTAGCCTCTCTAGCTAATTTACGTGTCGGTGCCATTTCTAGCGCTATAAGAGACCTGTATACTTCGTCGAATAAATACTCAGTCTCTCCTCTCAACGGCCCATTTAGATTTCGCGTCTGGTAAACTGGTACCTGTGGAAAACGACTTAGTGTGCCGTGTACCAGGGTATCATACTTTCATCAGAGATATGGTAGCACACGTGCACTGTCAAACTGAACCCAACGCTTAAGGAGGAGACTCGGAATGTTGCATGCTGTGCGTTGATCATAATAATGTTATCATCTGTAAACAATTTCAAGGAACCTACACTGAGTATACAGAGCTTATCAAATGATGATAACTTGCTTTTCCAAATAGGCTTGACTACAGCAATTATTCCGTTATCCCTTTTGTTGGTTTTGACAATGTCCCCAGTGAATGACGATGATGTGCATGTGTAGCCACTATGCTTATTTTAAGCATAGTGGCTACACATGCAAATCATCCTCGTAGAGCTGTCGGCTGTGCATTTTTAGCCAGAGTACAACGAACCCTAGAGGATGGTTCCTACGAAAACAACATTCGGTTCCTGTGGAATCAGTGACTATTACTTGTCCGGCTAACCAGCGGAATAACATACGTAGTGTTTGGCTAAGTACAACTAAACTGGGATGCTTCAAAACATTTTATAATTTATCCATCATCTATTATCTACTTATTTCACATGCATCCACACTGTACGATTGTTGATTTCTACAATTCTGTCGTCCACTTCTCCGGACTTTTATCAACAATGTGAACTCCATTTCTTAACGTCACCTGCTTAAATGTCTTATTGTCTGTTGCTATGCAACAGTCCGGCTGAACATGGCTAATCCGAGTACACCGCATTTCGTCTTATTCCCTTATGTAACAGACAAGCCAGACGTTCTGTCTTCCTGTAACCGTTACTCTCGTAAACCAACTTTCAGTTTCGTGGAGACAAACCGGGAGGCAGCGTTTTTCTCAAGTAAGCGTTACAACGATAGTCCTGTGAAAGGAGAAAATAGAAACAAGCATGCGCCAAAGGTCTAGTAAAATGCCCACGACTTGCATAATCGAAAGCTAAAGTGGCACCAATAACATGGCAGTGTGATGTGGTACACTTAGGTTCTTTAAATTGGCTTGTTTCAACGACTGCACTATTAACCAACTTAAACAAGCACTGACTGATGCCTTAAAAACTTCCGTATTGATGCAGGCTGGCTGGGAAAGTTCTGCAGGAGTGTAGTTTTCAGTGCCTTGATCACGTTTGTAACTTAGTTTGAAATCCCCATCATTCAATATTTGTTTCAAATGTCTATAATTCATTGACGAACCTTAGTGCTATAAGCGTTGACTTTGCTTATCTGATCGTAGGTATAATTTTAGACATGAATTCAGACAAGAACACTTTTAAAATTTTGGTCATTCTGTAGATGTACCGCCTACGCTCCGGGAAGGGTTGTTGCCCTTTGATTTAGCATCCTGGTCTGTGGAATAGCTGGTTGAACCGAAAGGCCTTGTAGTGTCCACAGTTCATAGTTATACTTCATAATTCATTTCTGTACATTTTTGTATATACCGTGTTGTTACCTTCATCTGTACACTTGTTTGAAACCATCACCATCACTCTTTGAATTGAATCGTCTACACACTCCCAGGAGTTACCGCGTATCATCTTTGTCTTCTTCATTTGTGCGGGTTTTTGAGCTGGAAAGTAAATACACCGCTAAATATGTTAGCTCCACGTATCAGCTGATTTATCGACGCTCAGCGTTCGTCATCCCACGCCGCGTATGGAATTATTTATCGGTCCCTTGATGAATCTTACCGCTGGAGCTGTCTATCTCTCTTGTGGTGGTCTATTCAATTCAACAGACCTTGACCTCTCTGTCAGTCGTTCCTATTTTACTGATACTTCTTCTGTTTGATTTGTACAATTACCTTTTGAGCTTATTCGTTACTGTTATAACTCTCCTTTGAAATTATCGTATCTTGATCATTTTTATCATTTGATTGGTTAGTCCATTACAACCTCGATCTGATGATTGCTGTTCGTTAGTCCGTTCGTTCATTTCCTTTTTTATTTTAAGGTAATCTCAAAAACCTTCTGTTTCAGACTGACATGCAAAACGTTTCAAGCCGGCCGTTAACGAGTGTATTTTACAGCAATACAGATAAACAGTACACCGGATTCTCGTTTGTCGACCTTGAATCAGTCACGCTTTGTGAATGCTGTTGCCTGTTGTTCGTGGTAATCACTTCAACTGGCAGGCCTGATTATTTCACAGTTAGCTTGCATGGAAATTACATCCTCCATACAAAATCTACAGATATGTGTGGTAGCACAAAATCAACTAGAGGCTACGTTCGTGGTGGTCATCCTTGGCTAAATCATGTCTGATCACCATGTTTATGTATCAGCCGCCTTCTTGCGTTTTAAAAATTGGCAACTGAAACTGAGCCACATTTCTCTGTTGTCGCAGCCGGCAGTCTGGGATTCGTTTGGATCTGACATCACATTCAAAGTGACGTGTTTAGCATTTATCGCCAAATAAAATCACGTCAATCGATGTCACTACTTATTTAATCACAAAAAAAAATCTTAGAAAACTGTATAGTCCATCAAACTCCCGGATCTTCGGCAGGACACTCTTACCCATTGATATTTGTCCTCTACTAGGCGGTAGGATCCAGTGTTAATTATCCAGTATTTTGCTGTCACGTTGTATTTGTAGTGATCAGCGATGGTGTAGCTTCTCTAAAGATCCCAGCTGCAACCTTGTTTTTCCACTTGTCTGTTCTGTACGCATGATTCTATGTACGCCTGTAATAGGAGGCCTGATACGAACTTAGTGCCGCTTTCTTCATTCATGCAACTAATTGCACGCAGCGAATGCTTGCTCTTTTCCTAACGACTCATCTATTATTTCATTCTTCAAGATCATTTAACCGGACCTTTTCGAGCGTTGTCTAACGCACTCGAAGGTTCCATGCACTTTTCGCCTGACACGCTTTTGAGTGCCGCCGAGTGAACTGTGGCTCACCTCACGCTTCTTTCCTTTCTCCTCTTGGTTGCTGCCGTTGGTCTCAGACTAGGCTAGAGCTAACTACTTATCATATTTCCAACCATTGTTGGAAATATACTGTTTGTTTCCAAACCTCACTGTCTTCTCTGGTTCGATGCCTGTTGGGACTGCGTTTCGATTGCTCTTTAGGAAAAACGTTTCAAATTGTTAGTTGACGAGGGTCAAGTGCATAACCACTTGTCCATTACACATTGCGTGATGGAAAGAGGTGTTCCGTTAGAATTAGGCACATACCTTTGGGTCAGATTTGACAGCTTCCGACGCACGTTATTGCTTCTGAATTCATTTGCGGATTCAGTAGTGACAAATGATTTGATGAGTGGAACATCTGAAGGTCCCGTTCAACCAAATGTTCATTTCGGCAGGATCTTCACTTGTGAGTACTATAAATTTTTATTTTGTCTCGACTATCTATGCTCCGTGAGTTTCAGTAATTGGTTATAATTCACCTTTTATATGTGGGCATTGTCAAACGCACTATAGGAAGCTATAACTGTAAAGTCGAGTGTAGTTCCTCAACCACCACACTCTTGCTTCTCAACACGTTTGAGTCATGCCTAGCTACAGCACACCACTCAAAGAATGGCTGACTGAATATATTTGTGGCGATGTTTTCTCACAAAAGCCTACGGTTACAACAAATTGTGCTAGCCTCATTTGTATCCAGATTGTGTGGCAACTGTAGGTGACCAAGTAGAGTAGCACAAAACTGTGTGAGTAAAAACGTCAACTTATCAATGACACAATTTGAACTTAACCAACAAACTCGACACGTTAAGCTGAAACTTGACAATGTTCAAATAATGTATGTATTTCAATGTAAAGTGGTGGTTATGGAAGCCATTACCTGAAATGCATGGCGGCCATTTGATTTGTATTCACTTCTCACCTGATAAATTTCCTCCCGTTGTGATAACCCCACCGACCTCCGCTACTAGACCGTATAACTCCGTTTCCATGAGTATGGGATGTCCCAAACACACACTGTTTTATCTACGCCGACAAGTCTATCTCAGGCATACATAGGCAAATATTTCACCTCCATTTCTCGATCTCGCTTACTTCGGTCCATGTGTTTTTATATTACCTGGTCTCTGGAATAGCGGCTTGACTTGCCGCTAAGCCTCACTATTAAATTTCATCCTGGCTGGAAGACAGCTGGGGCGGACGCACAACGGTTATCTTGAGAAACTGCGTGGCACAGTCAGAATGGCAGAAAAACATACGAGCAGCTGCCCAAGACGATTGGACAAGAATTGAATTAACCAGAAGCCACATAGAGAATCACGGTCACCGTTCTTACTCGTAAACCATGTCAACCAGAACATAACCCATCTATGTGTTCTATCGCCTCTCTGTTTTTGTGATCGGCGGCTGTTTCAATGTTAACCCCTCTGGCGGTGTGGTTCAACCTTCCATCACGCGCGCCGGGATTTTCAATAATTCCCTCCCAGGGAACAATCCACAGACACTGAATGCAATAGGAGTAAATCTGCATGATACATTATCTTCTAAGTTGAAAGACAACTAGGCAGGTGTTCACGTTTTTTGTTGCGATTGCATGTGGTGAATCTCTAGGGCTCAGATTAATTGTTGGTTTATGTATGAATGTATGTATGTTCATTGTTTCTTTTGTACTGTGTCGCTTATTTTGGTCCTGTTGTTTTCTAGTATTTTTACGTGTTTATTTTTGTTTTAAAGGTTACTGAAAGGGCAGTGTAATTGGATAAACTATTAACACTACTTCGTCGTGGTTAGGAATACAAACGAAGTTGGTTCTAGTTAGTCAGTGTTAATCAGGCTGGGACAGGGGGACGGGGACAAATTAGTTCACGGGTTGGGCGGCCGTGTTCAGCCAAGGGAGCCTCAGGGTTTGGACGAATTGTTTATGTACACACAGATCCGGATGACGTAGTCGGATTGCGACCGCCTCGGCTATCGACAGGATGTGGCATTTGACCTTTCGCAACGAGGTGGCCGGGACCCGATAGACAGGTCAGGTGGTGGTGGTGGTGGTCAGGCTTGTGTGCTGGTTTAATCCGGCGGGCTGTACTGACTGCGACCTCGGTCGTTGCAGGTTCAACCATGTCAGATTGGCCAAAGAGGAACAACCAGACAAAAGGCAGATGCGTCCGTTGTGAGGCGTTCGTTGTGTATGGTGTGAGTGTGTCATGTTTTGGTTCAGTGCATTATTTTCTTTTTGCCTGACCTGATTCTCTGTTCTTTCGATTGGTTTGGTTATGAAGTATTATCTCTGTGTGAATGCACCGAATGTCTTGGGTTGTGACTGTGGAACCTGTTCTAATTGGTTGATGCTGATGCCTGTGTGCGCGTGTGTCAACTGCTTTGCGGTGCAGGTTTTTGAGCCAAAGGCTTTGGTTGAGAGTCTTAGTCACTCTTCTGTCTAGGTCTGGGCGTCGTGGCCGTATCCTAAGCCCACATGAACCGTGACTTTACAACAAAAACCACATCATACTGCATCGGCCGTCGCGCAGGATAAACCGAATGACCCTATCTGCTGCACATGGCAGGGTGGATAGGCGAAAATAGGCTACTGCCAATCACTCACCCTCATACTGTCCCCCCAATATTAACCCCCGAACAGATAATGCTCACTCAAGTTTCAGTTATCCGAAGACCAACCTGAAACAAGCCCGGGGACTCAAGACGCTCTGTGTTGGAGCATGGAAAGTGCGCACGCTGCCGGATCGATGCAGCTCCAAAGGACGGTCAGAACGGCGCACTGCACTGATTGCGATGGAATTGCGTCGCTATGGAATCGACGTAGCAGCCTTGAGCGAGACAAGGTTCGCGGACCAAGGTAAGTTACGGGAAGTAGGTGCTCGGGAGCATGGTGTCTGTTTTACAGTCGCTGATCGCATCAACGCTTTGATGATAGGCGAACCGCACGGCATCAGCCCTCGAATGCTGTCTATGCGCCTGCGACTCGGTCGAGGTAAGTGTGCTACACTTGTTAGTGTTTATGGTCCGACTATGTGTCACACTGATAATACAAAGGATCAGTTATATGATCAACTGTCCGCCACAATCCGGTCGGTACCTGTGACTGATCGGCTGTTTTTCTTGGGGACTTGGACGCTCGAGTCGGGCGCGACTCGGTAGCTTGGCTGAGGGTTCTCGGACCCTACGGCATTGGTTCAGTGAACGAGAACGGTGATCGTCTGCTCCGCCTGTGTGCTACTCACGAGCTGGCTATCGCGAACACCGGATTCCAGCTGGATGCGAGCGACATCACGGCGTGGACCCATCCACGAAGCGGCCACCACCACTTGCTTGACTACGTGATTGTGCGACAGCGCGACATTCGTGAAGTGCGTATCACGTGAGTGATGCGCGGCGCTGAATGTAGCACCGATCATATACTGGTCAGGACTAAATTATTTATCCATGTACGCAAGTCTGTCTATTGTAGATCTTCCGGACAACGGCAAAAGTTGGATATCAAACGACTGGAGAACTGCGAGACGAAGACTGCTTTTCAGTGTGCAGTTGCCGCCCATCTGCACGGCATTCCTGTATCCACTGCCCCTGAGGGTGTGTGGCAGTTTATCAAAGAACGGATCACGACAGCAGCCACCGAGACGATTGGTGTCAAACGCCAGAAACGTCCGGACTGGTTCGACGACAACAATGCAGTTATCGCCGAACTGGTACAATAGAAGAATACCACGTTTGCTGCCTCCACGGTGGATTCGGGCAATGAAGCGAAGAAGGCGATGTTCCGAAGTGTCCGCCGTCAACTGACCGAGCGTGTTCGCGGAATCAAGGACAACTGGCGGATGAAACAGGGCGAGCGGATGCAGGGTTTCGCAGATCGTCGACAACACAAGGTGTTCTACGATTCGCTCAAAGCGATATTCGGCCCACTTATGCAGTCTACTGAAGCACTGGTAGATGCGGTGACCGGTTGTTCGTGCACCCAGCCAGAGGACATCATGAAAGTCTGGTGCAAACACTTTGGTAGCCTACTAAATCGTCCTGCTAACATTGATTGGGTGACCGTGAACAGCCTGCCGCAACAGGCTATCAAGCCTTCACTTGCTCTCGCTCCTGATTTACTAGAACTGCAGAGAGCGATCGGCCAACTTCGCAACGGGAAGGCTGCAGGTGAAGATGGATTGCCAGATGAGATCCTGAGGAAAGGCGGGCAGGCGATGTAACGTGCATGGCTCCAGCTGGTTTGCTCCATCTGGGAGCACGAGGTGATGCTACGAGATTTCAAGGATGCTGTAATAGTACCTTTGTTTAAAGGTAAGGGTAACAAGCAATGCCCCGACAGTCATCGGGGCATCATTCTGCTGAGTTGCGAAGACAAAGTGCTTGCCAGAATCCTTCTGAACCGGCTGAATACGGATGTATTGAAGGCCAGTGTTCCTGTGGCGCAATGTGGATTCCGGGCGAATCGGAGTACAATCGACCTGGTGTTCGCTGTTTGACAGCCTCAGGAGAAGTGCCGGGAACGCAGTCAGCCCCTGTATGCCCTCTTCGTCGACTTCACCAAGGCGCTCGATTCCTTGAGCCGCGAAGCGCTGTGGACGGTGTCTGGTAGGTTTGGATGTCCAGGTAAGTTCGTCAATTTGATTAGATTGTTGCATTTGGGCATGGGGGCGAAAGTGCAATCGTGTGGATCTACCTCTGATAATTTTGACATTGTCACTGGTGTGTGGGTTGTATCTTGGCACCATCCCTATTTAGTTTATATTTGACTGCCATGCTAACAGTTGCCTTTCAGGAATCTGGGGAGGACGGTGTTGAGGTTGAGTACCGGACAGATGGGCGTCTACTGAATATTCGACGTTTCGGTGCCCCAACCCGATTGTATACCTCAACGATACGTATGCTTCTGTTCGCAGATGACAGCGCGCTGTTTGCACATAGCAAGGACGAACTAAAGCGACTGGCCACGGCTTTGGCGACCGCGGCATCCACGTTTGGACTGGATATCAACACAGGTAAGACATTTTCTTTCTTTCAGCCCTCTCCGGGCGGAGGTGCTGTCTGTGCACCTTCACCCCAAATTCGCATCAATGGAGATGTTGTCGGCAGTTGCACAGATTTCTGCTACTTGGGCAGCAGTCTGTCCACCAATCTGTCCATTGACCGCGAGTTGAGAGCTCGTGTGGCGAAGGCTAGTACTGCTTTCGGTCGTCTTTAAAGACGTGTTTGGATGAACCACAGCCTAAAGCCGAGCACTGAGCTCTTTGTCTACCGCTGAATGATGCTGTCTATACTGGCATACGGCAGTGAAACGTGAACGTTGTATCAGCGGAACGTGCGCTATCTGAGCCGCCCCCATTTGCAATGCCTTAAACGCATTTGGGGTATCCGGTGGTTGGACATGGTTCCGAACACTTAAGTACTGCAGCGAACGGACATGAACGGGATGGAAACACCCCTGATTTTGAATCAGATTTGCTGGCTGGGTCACGTCCGTCGGATGGGCGATGGCCGTATTCTGAAGCAGGTGCTATATGGACAACTGAGATCAGGTAAGCGAAATCCTGGTGGTCAAAAGCGGAGGTACTCGAGTGCTGTGCAGATAAGTCTGCCACGTTGTAAAATTGGTTTTACATGTTGGGACGACTTAGCATTGAACCGGACTGTCTGGAGGAATATCATTTGGACGGGCGTCCGCGAGTTCAACGAGTAGTTATTGCGCGGCCGGGAACGAAAGTGCGCGGCACGCAAGGGACCCATCGGTGTCATAGGTCGTGGTGACATGACTACACGGCGTTGCGATGTGCGCGGCCGCAAACGCGCTGGTCTCCTTGGAGTAGTGGGTCACCAGCGTACTCATCGCTGTGTTGATCCCCTGTGCTGCTTGCAGGTTGGCTGAATCATTCTCCAGTTCAGTATTGCTGATTCCGATCACATTTTGTGAACACTGTCCATGTGGTATGTTTAGAAAAGCACATCAATAACATAGTTCCTTTTTCAGATACATGGTGAATTGAAAAGTCGTACGCCTACAGTCCAAACGTTCAGCTATCCAGCTTTACTGGGGGATTGTTCGCTGAGTTGATCCAAATTACTTGTATGTGGTCGATCTCCGCGTTGAAACTTCGGCTCAACTAGAAATGCATCACTCAGGATTTATAGCTATACACCGTCTGTCGGGGCAGCTACAAAACTCTTAATTTGTGCAGAACAATACAGAATATTAAAAGTTTATTCCGATAAAACAGGTTCTGCGCACAGATAAGCAATGCTTAGCAAACGATGCTACTTACAACCAGGTGAGCTCTGAGTAAGGAATTTAACCGTCCATAATGCAGTAGCGTACTCAATTCAATAAGGCGGTCCGAAATAGGCAAGAAGGACAGTACAAGTGAGAGTTCGCAGTATCAACGTAGAGTATGTTACGTGTAATAAATTAAGAAACATTTGGCCGGTATTTAATATAATCAGCACATGCGGATATATGTGAAGGGCCTACAATACGATAGTCTGACAAATGGGGTCGTGATATGGGAGCAATCGAGATTGACTTTGTGCAAGCGGCGGATCGTGGATGGGAAGTCGAGGGGATAACGTCGGGGGCCGTGGTGTGGTTCTAGTCCTCCGGCGGACATTTTACCATTGCACTCTTAAGTTCACTTACGGTGTTCGTTGTTTATGCCAAGAATCAACAGCAAATATTGCCTACATTTTTCCGTGGCCCACTCTACCACCAAACCCTTCTTTTCTGTAGCTGAATATTTTCGTTCCGTAGGAGTTTGCACACAGCTGGCATGTTCAAGAATGCTACATTGTTGCCTCAGAACGGTTCCGATGCCTAAATCACTTCCATCCTTTACTACATTGAAGCACTGTCCAGTCCCCGGTAATT
The DNA here is from genome assembly GCA_014338405.1 of Paragonimus skrjabini miyazakii. Classification (NCBI taxonomy): domain Eukaryota; kingdom Metazoa; phylum Platyhelminthes; class Trematoda; order Plagiorchiida; family Troglotrematidae; genus Paragonimus; species Paragonimus skrjabini miyazakii. Next base: position 54,818 of record JTDE01003646.1, read on the forward strand.
TCAGAGTCAGTTATCCTTTCTTCCTCTTTTGTTGAACCCTGATTTTTATGACCAGTGAAACTGGCAAGTTTTCTTTAATATTTCGTATAGTGAGTTCGCAAAGTCGTTGATGTTTCGCTGAATCAGTCGTAGAATCAAACACGACCGCGAGGCTGTTACAAAGTCCTCTTCGATGTTGGGACCGCAGTAGCTCTGGTCGTCATCAGTTGCTTGGGCAGCAGCTGGACCTCGCTCTGATCGATCTTGTGACCAAGAAGTACCAGTTTATTTCACGAATTGCGACTTTTAACTATGGGTCTATGAGCCGGCTTGTTCAGTCTTCTGAAACACGTCTAAAACATGCATGTGATGTTCTGCCTCTTCGGTACTGTAGACAACGATATCGTTTCCATAGACAGTGTTTTGAAATCCGCTCAGCACACTCACACACACACCAGTCGTCCGAAATTAAAGGTGGCATTCGACAGTCTATACGACATACGTTTGGAACGACACTATCTTTTTTCACAGTAACAGCTGTTTCATCTCGATCGGAATGCTTGATTGGAACCGGCCGATATCCGGATCGCAAGTCCAACAATATGGATATCCTGCGGCTGTATGACTAATCAACAATTTATGACACCGTAGGGACGATAATGACTTTATCGACTGTAATTTCGATAAGCAGTCCGAAACCATCACAAAAATTCCAAAGTTTCCATCGAACCTTTTCCTCAACAAGATGGCATAATCGAATGTGTTATCAACCTCTTCGACGATTTGTTCTCTCAACATGCATTTTATTTATCGTTCAACTTCCTGCTTTAAGTGCATTGGAATCCTTCTGGTGCTGAATGGTCGACGTTACGCTGGCTCTATGGAGAGTTTATATTCAGTCCAATCGCAGTAACTATACGGGTCCGGAACCGTTGTAACCAATCCCCGGATTCCGCGTATTACTTCATTCAGCATTCCGCTGCCACAGGTTGGTGTCGCTCTGAATAATTTTGCTACAATCTGTCCAAACAAGACTGCGTCTTCTCACTGTTGGAACTACGCCAAATTTCGCGAGCCGACCACGTTTCAGGTCAATCACCACTTCTGCGCTGTAACGAAAATCAGCTCCCTGTCTAGTCAGAAGTGCGTCCGGAGAAATGATGAAAAACTGTATGACTGCGTGATCGCCGATTAGGACATCATATTCTGCCACGCCATTAACTTAGAGAATAAATCCCCCCCACTGTTCAAACGACCATTGCACATGGCTGTACAATCTCCTCCAGTCTTGCTTCAGTCATTGTAAATCACTGTCCCAGTGTCAATCAAACAGCAGTCCGAGCTAACATTGCTTTCGACCCTAGCCGGAATTGCTGATTCATTGATCGCACCCTATACCGGGTTGACTTTCCCAAACGAGAACAATCAGCGGAACGTTAATTTAAAGCCTTTTTTGCCAGAAGGCAAAATCTTCTCTACTGTTTACGTCCTCCACATTTGTCGCAGACGTCGCCACAATTTCTCTCATTCTTCTACACCTTCGAAGGAGCTACTTCTTGAATCAAGTTCTTCACTGCGTTTCGAAGTTCACTTGAATTGGTTACCTTCAATTCGTTGACTGTCAGGAAGTTTTTCACCAGCAGCTGACGATCCTTGTCAGCCAATTCTTCCAAAGTCATCGAACGTGTTTGGAGTGATCTACAACTGATCTCGGAATGTTGGTGGCATTCCATTCAACAATTGGTCAATCCGCATGCGTTGTTCTGAATCTTAGTCCACCTGCGGCAGAGCTTTTGACAACGCTGCCTACAGCGACGCAACATGAACGATGGCGTAGCCTCCTTGTCCAAGCTGGGTGCTCCTGAATTGCCGCATTGCCTCTTGGTAGTCACTAGGACCGACAAACTTGACGATCAGCGCAACCCTCGGGACGGCCCAGTTTATTTGATCAAACAACGGATACTGATTACTGCCGAATCGATCGCCATTCGACTGCACAATCCTAAATTTGTGTTCCCACGAAACTTCTTGCAGCCGACGCAGTTGTCGTCCGCAATGTCACACCATCGGTCTACATACCTAGCCAAACTCCAACGGATAGCTCTATGAAGTAATTGTGGGTGAAACTTCAACCCATTCGTCATCAGCACCGTCGATTTGCTGTCTCAGTGGCCGGCCTACTGAGTCTTGGAGACTGTGGCGCTCTACGTTATACGACACCTCTCCGCACTGTTTAAGTATTGTTTCGACTTCGCTGAAACTATTTAATTGTACGGATCTGCTGATGAACAATCGGAAACATTAGTTCATTAAAGTTTGCTTCTATGTCAAAATACAAGTGTTGATCGGTTATCAAGGCTAGAAAAAAACGAGTAAGACTACCATGTGTACGGATCCGGATATGGGTGTCCTTCTGAGCTGAACTTTTATAGGTGACCACATTACAATGGCATGAGTCGAAGACTACAGTCTGCCTTAACTCGTACATATTCAACGGCCGAACTGCGGCTGCTTTCCTGTTAGTCTTTAATCTCCTGTTTACTTTCATTTCCGGATTAGCTGTATAATTTCTTCGACCATGACATCCGCGTGTGGAATGTTCTTCCGAAGGTTAAAGTAAGTAATTTATCTGTGCGTGGTCATGTTGCAAGAAATGTTGGTACTGCTAACATCTCTTGACTTGCTTCGTAAAATTGATCTAACTGGACACGTTACTCCGAATACATTGTACTGCGAGGCCAAAAATGAACAACGCAAGTTGTCGTATCGTGTCGGCTCCAGGCGCCTTCCAACCAGGACAACAGTGGTTAGGACCTGATATGGAAGTTCCTATGCAGACCCAAAACACTTTGAATCGATTGTGTTGTGTGACCACTTTCTGCTTCATGCGGCAGTGAATACAAACGACGCACAAATACCAGTACAAATGGGTCAAAGTAGGGAGAGGTAAAGATTCATCTTCAGTAGTATGTAGTAGGCTGAACGAAGCACAGACAACCGCTTTGAGTGGGAACGGAACAGTCCAAACTAGCATAAACGTAACTGATACGCCTGGAAAAATAGCCGGGAGCATCACATTTAGTGGACGTGCACCAAGTAAAAACGGAAATACACACAGTAATTGCTGACCCTAACACAACCAGTACAAAGTCCCCGAGGTGAGGTCTGGACTTTTGTTGTAAAATGACTGAAACAGCTTTACAGGACTGCATTTATCTGTCAGAGCATTATTCCGCTGAAATAAGCAGTCAATTTTGCGGACAATTTTGACAGTAGATATTCTTCCAGAAATCTAATGCAACCAAACCTACTGACGAACAGACCCGGAATATTTAACTCGCTTCCACCAGATGATCAGATAGTTCTTCATATAAGAGTTGTACGGCCATCATCCTGCCTCTTGGGAAAATTCGTGCCATGGCAAATCGCTGTCCTTCAAGTGGTTACACAAGTTTTCATTCATCTGGCCTCCCGTAGCGGAATCGCGAGCCATCAGTTAACCATCCATACTGAAAACAACTGGTACATTTTGGCCCTCGAATAACGTCATCTGGAGTTCGACGGGGTTATAGGGAATCGAGTGTACTACTGGATAAGTGTCATCCAGTTAAGTTCACACAGTCGATGTGTATCGAGAAGTAATCAGCAACGGGACCAACAACAAACCGTTTTATTCAATTTGGGCGAGTTCATTTTCAGTTAGTCCATATTTGAGAGAGGTGAGTTGCGAGTGAGAGAG
>JTDE01003646.1:61229-78396 GCA_014338405.1 Paragonimus skrjabini miyazakii
CTGAACGTTGCCTGTGGGTAACATACTACTTGTGAGTAGTATACTACTCACAACGAAACTGCCTGTCATACAACAATTTGATTACGTAACTAAGAAGTATTTCATTCCAGAGGCAGTGCTCGAAAATTACGCCGACATGATGACGCGAGAGTTACCACCACCCAATCAGCTTCCATCTGTGGATATTTCATCACAAATTTTCATCCTAGGAGCTTCAAGTTTTTGCCGAGCCTGTTTTAGTCAGTGGTCAAGTTAAATCAGCGACCGAAATACTACGGGTGGACAAAAATTGTGATGCACACAAATGTTGTTCATGTAGGCCATCTGTCGGGAAAAATGGACTGAAAAATTGGTGATGAATTTTTGCCCAGCATCTGGGAACTGGGGTCAGTCGGCAAAACTTTGTGTCATCCACTCTAAAGAAGGAAGTAGCATGCTCTAATTCTGACAGTGGTGACATGAAACAGAATGCTCAAATTAAATTCAAGTCTGAGAAAAACGGCATCGGTCAAACTGAGCGGTAGTCCATCGGCCTTTAGAACTATGACTTTGCCTAACCTATACTTGAAATCTTATGGCCCTCAGGTCAATCTATATGCACTGTTTCGTCCTTCCCTACCGCGGTACCCAGCTGATTGCAGTGAATTAATACACTCAGGCCAAAGTTATAATTTTACTAGCATTGTTCATGAATGGAAGTAAAATGCATGCTTAACACCTTAACCTCAACGTATTCTGATGTAAATAATTGTCATGCTATGTATTATTCTCCCGTGGTTTCGATTACTTTATGACCATCACATTATGGTCCACTGGTTTCAGACACATCAACTGATAGGAGAGTGAGTACGTTGGTTGTGTGAACTTTTGAATCAGTCAGCAACAGTCGAATACCCAAGGGGGATATATCATGTTGAAGTAACGTGGGATAACGAACGGAAGAGCGTATAGAATTGGAAAAAATAAAAGATGGCACGGAAAAAACAACAAGGAGGTGGTAACGGTGGAAAGGTACGCGGTTTTGCGTGATGGTTACAGATGGCCGTTTAGGGACACACCAATCGTTTAGCCGTTCCTGAGTTCTTTTGACTAATGTTGCCAGAACCATAGTCGTCGATAGTCCATTCCAAGGTGAGCTGACTATGGTGGTAGACAACGCCGTCGAAATCGGGGAATCGTAACCGATAGAAAAACCATCTATTTGTGGTCTATGAATCTAGTCATTTCAACAGTGAAGAAAATAACTTCTTCGGGATGATCAGGAGGCATGAGGTTATGCAAACCTGCCTAAGGTCAAGACTCGATCACTTCCTTGAACCTTTCCGTGGCGATTGATTTTTGTCACTGACCCAAACGACTTTCTAGCCCACTGTTGGTTAAGTACGGTTCGTTCAAAACATTTTCAGAAACGTTGTTACGAGAACCGAAGTACAGAATATGAACTGTAATAAGAGTAGTCGGTGTAGGCTATCGTTTTTCTGTTTGAATCAGGTTTTTCTCAGCTGACGTCTCCAGCTTCAAGTGTCATCACTGCAGTGCTGCGCCCAACACTACAGTTGCTAATAGTTCCGTGTGGTTGCAAACTCAAATATGATACCACACCCAAGTTGGCACGCGTATGAAAAAAATGACCAGAGAAGTGAAGATAATATTCAACGTAATCCCGATGATGTTAAAGCAAGTACCTGGGATGTAGCTATTATACTAATTCTGATTTGAAAAAGCGCTAGATATCCGGGATGAACAAGTATAAGGCTAAGTATTGCCACCACTCGGGGGAAAATTAATTAATCCCGGTTGTTTGATCCACTCATGCGTTTTCTTGGAATTTTTTGTTGTGTGTTTTTCACTGTTTCACGCATGTCAACTGAGCTGTGCTATTTCTAATACCTTCTTCCGTGAATTCAGGGCTCAGCTCCCTCACTGGTGGATGCAAATGAATGGAAGAACGAGAAATCATACTTTTCGATTCAGTTCTATTGGGCCTTTTGAGCCTTTCGTCCAACTAGCTGCTCCTCAAGAATGAATTCCCACTCCGTTTTCCGATGAGTCAGTAAGGCTTTCAAGATTGCAAGTGGCCACGTGTTGTTACTTCATACTTACACCTACACTACGTAACGATCCACATTAGATCGTTCAGTTAGGTGTAGCCCAAAAACGGACCCGTACATTGAAAACAAGATTAGCCCAACAATTTCTACGGCACTATTAAAGAAATGCATCAATAATTGCAACAAACAAACTTCAGTCTTTCGCGACGATAGTCTCGTCCAGTGAAATCAATAATTTCTCAACAGCACCGGCAAGTTCAAGGGTAAGCGGCCACGCCAGTAGGCCAGGACAGAAATGGCTACTCGCGCCCCGAACATTTAATGACATTAGTTCACTAAAAAAACAGGGTGGGTGAGGTAGTCGGAAAGTGTCAGGTTAATGGGAAAAATAAGGAATGCAAACGATAGGGTCGAATTTTTTCAGATCACGGATGAAAAACTTCATATTCGGGTTAAAAAAGACATTTTAGGACGAAGGAACGTGTACCTATTGTTCACTGTTCCACTGTCATATCCAGTTCTGGATGACGGTCCTAAATTCGTAAAGTTTCCCTCACAGTTATCCATGTGATTGTAATTTGATCTACTCCCAATACTTGGATGATTACTTTTAAGGCAGTTTAATATCTTGTTCGGGCCACTAGATTCTATTTTCTCTTGACATTGAATTTGAAGCGTACGTTTGTTTGCCACCAGCTTTTTAGTCTACATGGACGTGCGTGTTGAAGTCCGGTTTAATGAACTGGTGTTATTTCGTCCGCTGACTTAACACTTTATTTTTTTGTTAACGTTGGCGTTAGGCATCTCAATAAAAATTCGCTGACTTCAGTTTTTGACAAGCGACACCTCATTGTGTATGGTATTTTTACTCATCTGTGTATGGTATGTTACATGCTTACTTGTATGCTCAGTTCTTTAAATATTTTGCTTCCGACACTTGTAACAGGTAAACGGCACAATTGAAAGAAGCTATCCTGGCCACCGTTCATGAGTAGTTTTTGCGAGATTATGGTGAACTTGCAAGAATAGGGTCCCGGTATTTAGTTCCGGGAGTTCATTTATTTTATGTTTAATTCTTATTTGTACTCATTATACATGCTGTTGACAAGTAACCAATTTTAGCTAAAATGTATCTAAGTGACGCTCATCGGTGGTGTTCGTCATGTTATCGCTATAACCGTAACGGTTCTTTTGAAAAAATTTGCGCGCGAGAGCAAATGGTAAGCATTTTTCAACGATTGCAGTTTTGTTTATCATCTTTCTCCCCAAAGTATGCTGCTTGTATCGATAACTGGCTTTATTTTACGATCTCGTATGCTTTTAATACATCAATGTCTAAACCATGTCCGCTAGTGCACAAAAGTGTGAATGGTAGAAAATATTAAGCTCGCAGCAATAATTTCCTGAATTGTTTTAGAAGGTTGCTGTCCAAGGGATTCGAACCGGGGTCTTACAGTTGAAGAAATCAAGCACAAGCTGCCATGAACCACATACACGCCAGGGAATTTGCGGCATCTATCGGGTGCAACTCGATGGTCCAGTGGATTGGAGACGGAAGTAGGGAGCTGAAGCTTTTGAGAATCCCGTATATCAATGCGTATAATCTCAAGGTCCTCAAGAATGGGCAGAAATGGTAAAAAGGTCTGAATCAATGCAATAGATATCAGTCAAGACGAGCCCTGAAAATTGCCACAGTCAGCGGAAACAAAGTGGTCCGGGAAAGCTTTCAAAACCTTACAAAAGCGAAGTCAGAAAGGCTATGTACGCATCCTTGTCTGCAATGTTGAACCTCTAGCTTTAGGGGGCCGCCTCTCAGTGTCGCGTTATTTCCCCTATTTATCATCGACCAGCATGGAAGATGAAGGGACTTCGTTATTCAAAATGTTACTACCAAGTCACCACTTAACCGACGATACTCTAAAGGATAGAGGTTCAGGGATTTCAGCCTTTTATCATACGGCTCAGTGTTCAGGCCCCGGACTGCTTCAGTGGCACGATGTTGCACAGTCTCTAAGAGTGATTTATCTTCTTGGAGATTTGGTGGTCAGATCACAGCTCCATTCTCCCGATGTGGTTGAGCAAAACTGTTATGAAGAACGAAGGTTGAATTGGTCGAAATGACTTTTCAATAACACCAGCGTGTTACCAACCCCTTTTGCATGGCTCGGTAGTGTGTGCGAAACAGTGATTCCTAAGTCCATCTCAATATGAACTATTTAAAGCAGGTACCCGTCAAGGTCATAAGTGGCGTTCAGAAAGCTGCGAATGCGTATACGTTTACACTTGTCAACATTAAAGCCGAGCCGATCCACTCGAGACCAATGGGATAAAGAGCTAATATCCTTCTGTAAGATAAGGGAACTCTCAATAGTGTTACCGGCACGCCAAGTTTTGACGTATTTAGCAAACAGTAATAACGGGGAGGTGATTGAAAGAAGAAGGTCACTGATAAAAATGAAAAGAATAGTAGCCGGCCAATAATTGAGCCTTGGGTAACTCTACTGAGTCTAAGCTTACTTACGTTTACGCGCACCCTGTACAAACTACTAACAAGTTATGACTGAAGCAACTGGAGAAGCTTGTCCTAGACGCAGTGATGCGAAAGTAGGCCAATTAAAATAGCATTATCCACGCGGCCAAATGTCTATGCAAATTCGAGATATACGGCGGTAATTTCATTTCCTTGATTAACTGCTTTCGACAATTGATTGGTGGCAATCGCCACGTTTTTGATACATCAACGGCTCTTCAGAAATTCGTGTTGTACGTTGGAGAAGAAAGTTTGAGATGTGAGATGCTTATGAGACGAGTTGTATACAGGCACCTCCAAACTTTTTGAGACGCTCGATAGCAAGGCAATCGGTCTGTAAACACTGGGGCAATAACGCTTGCCGCCCTTGAAAACGGGTGTGATGATGGCGAGTTTTCAACTACTGGGTACTGTCTCCCCGGAGAAAAATTGCGCAAGCAGTAAGCTAAGTGGATCAACAAGCTGTTCGGTTGCTTCACATAAGGCCTTGGGGGGTATATTGTCGAGACCAGGTGAGCTGTCCCTGAGTTCAACTCACAATGCGGTAGCGGAAGTATCCATACTGTAAGTGCCATCGATGTCAGTGTCAAGACGAGGAGCTGATGGCACCCGCGCAGGCACACTACTGTAAAACTCAGCGAGGACACTAGCGGTTTTTGGTACCAGAGTCTGGTGGGTATAGGAGTTGTGGAATCTCAGATTTTGCCTTGTGGGTTGACGCAACAAATCGGAAGAGGCTATATGGAATATATATATATATATATATATATATATATGAATAAAGCGACCCGTAAGACGTTATTGATAATAAAAATGGTCGTGTCGACTTAGCGATATGCACCGATTCCTTAAGGCAGCATATCTTTTTGGTCACATTCGAACCCTGGCAATCGATAGCACATCCAGGTAAACCGCTTCTTCGAAATGAGTTCGAGTGTGCGAGAGCGTAGTGAACTTGGAGAATAGTTTCGTATGACGCTTGACCAAAGTGTAAATTCAATAACGTTTGTGGAAAGAACAGTAGTAAGCTCCTCATAAAGTTAATCTATGCAGTGAAGAGAAGTGATGTTCACCCAAATCTGCGCTGCCAAGCAGCCTACTCGTTTCTCCCCATCCGTTTCCGAAGGTTTCTGCAATTACTCACCGTCGAACTGACCGGTTTCCTGCCATAACTGAAGTCGAATACGACGACTGCATGATTACTTAGTCCGAGTAGTGCGGTGACTGCAATATTTTTAGCCATCAACTCTTCGTTAGTGAATATATGATCCAACCACAGCGAATTTTGACAAGTACGCCACCGAGTGAAGTCCGGGATGTTCGCCGTACGTCCCAATGCTCCGATCCTGTGAAAAAATCGTTCAGTCAATAGATTTTCAGTGCTTGCGTATGAGGGACACGGAAAGTCAATTTCAGGTAGGTTGAAATTACTCAATAAAAGGGAATGAAGAAATCCCAGAGTGGATACAGCTCCCGAACCAGACAACAAGAGTTCGCCTTTCGAAATATCGGAAGATGGAGTACCTTTACTGGCCAACGATCGGAACCATTCAGCAGAATCTATTGCCAGACGGTTTCCTGAACCGCAGCAATTACTGGATTGTTGTAATGGAAAACGTGAAACAAAATGTGGACATGAAATGCCGATTCCCATCCTCTACCGTCGATCCTATCCGCGCAAAAAAATGTCATATCCTCTAAGACGAGCGCAGAATCTCGGTGGGAAGCGCGAAGCCACAACTCCGTTGCAGCGACAATCTGTAGGTTTGCGGAAGAACAATGTTCGGGAAACTATGGTGATCTACTTACTAAACCAACCATATTTGGGTACGTGCATCTTACAGGTTTGACGGTAAACGAATGAACGTTATCCTGAGTCTGTTGCTAGGGTAGTTCATTCGAAACGCAACGTTGCTGGAGGTTGCCGCGTCCGCAGTAGCCCGTTGTAGTGTGTTTTTGATGACATAAGATCTTCAGTAGGCACCACAAGGCGACTGGTGCGCGCGATGCTTGGCTTTAACTAAAGCCCGGTCTTCCTTAGAGCAAACGGGGCGAAACAAAATCCCGCCAGGGATAAGGTGATGGAACCTCCTCAGTGGGTAAGATGACATCCCTTCAGGGGTGACAGTAATTTTGAGGAATCGTGGTTTAGGTTTGCTTAACTCCACCTTGGGCCACAGGATACGATATATACGTTGAATTTAAACTTTGGTAACATCAAATACAGTTGACGGAAATTGCAAAAACTCGTGTCGTTTTCCAGGTCTCATCAAAAGTCAAAACGAGGCGAACGAACTCGTTTTCGGTGTGTCGTCTTCAAGTCAAATACAACACAATAAATGTGAAATTAGTTTTCAAGTCAGGATTTTGTGGAACCTAATACAGTGTGAATCTAGTGTCATCTGGGGATTGAGGACATGGTTACTGTGGTACCGTGTCAAGTGTTCCAACGTCGGCAGGCCATGATAACTTCAGTGCTTGAACAAAAGACTTCTGCGCACACAGATTAGGGTTTCGCAGCCGGATTCCGATCGCTTCCGCAGCAGCCAAGATGCGACATTTCACACCTCTGGTGTGAACACGTGTGACACGGTAGACAGGTCTGAATGCGACATCCACATTGACCCTGTGACCCGTATCAACTGGGTGGGCCAATATTCCGCTAGAAATCTTTCGTTGTTGTCCGGTCGTCAGCCAAGCTGGATGGTGTTCGCGTATTCTCTCCAACATAACCCAGCGGTTTTCCCGACGAACCCGCATAGGTACGTTCATAATCTTTCATTACTGTATTTATCTGATATACTTGTGGAAGTTTTGTCGCTGAGTCCAAATGTTTTTTGTCCAGAACAGCGTATTAGACAGCTCGATTTAGAAGTTCATTTCGAAAACGTTCGGTCAACCGAATGGTCTTACGCTATCATCTCAAACAAATTTAGAACAGTTTAAGACAACGCTGGTCAATGCATTCTATCAATACCTTAGTGCAAAACTCAGCGGGCGCGGGATGCTGACAAGAGATCATATGGAGGCTTTAAAGAACCTACAGAAGGACGACAACAGCTTGATTACTGGACCTGATAAAGGCACGGGGATAGTGCTGTTAGATAAACAATCGTACCTAAACAAGGTGAATGATATACTAAAGGATGGTGCTATATTTCGAAGAATAGAGTCTGAAAAAGACGATACACTTGCAATTGAGAAGCATATTTCTGAACTCTTGAGAAACGTGAAGCAAAATGGATGGATTGACGCTTCAGTATTCAAACAGGTGCGACCAACAGGCTCAGTGATACCAAGACTCTATGGACTACCTAAAATTCATAAGGATGATGTACCCCAACGTTCGATTTTAGACATAGAAAACTAACCATATCATGCACTGGCTCAATGGCTAACCGAACTGTTGGAACCGCTCCGCAACAGACTAGCTCCAAATAGTTTCAACGATACGTTTCAGTTCATTGAATCTATAGAAAACCTGACTATAAATAATAGAAGAATGTTGTCATTGGACGTGTGTTGGCTGTTCACCAACGTGTCACTTAGAGAGTCAATCGATTTTAGGCTTGATTACATCCACTCGAATGATATGCAGTTCGGAATGCCGAATGAGTAACTCAAAGACCTTTTGCTAGTTTGCACGCAGGACATCTAGTTTCAGTTTGATGGGAAAATTTATCGCCAGGAGGATGGGGTTGCAATGGGCTTGCAGCTGGGCCATTTGCTGGCTGACATTTTCATGGGTATGGTAGAACAGACAAGGTTAACAGGATTGATAGATCAGTGCGTACTGCATGAACGTTATATAGATTATATTTTCGGTATCGTCGATAGCAGTATTGATACTGACTGTCTGCTATCACTAGCCAACTCGGCTCACAAGAAACTGAAATTCACTACGGAGGTAGAACAAGATGGGAAACTGGCTTTACCTGATGGATCGATTCAACGAGGCATGCACAGGAAGCAGACGTGGAATGGCCGATATACCCATTTCCACAGCTTTGTTCCGATGAAACGGAAACGGAACATGATACGTTGTTTAAAAGTCGAATTTACAAAATTTGTACTGAGGACAAGCTAGACAATGAGCTCAAGCTCTTATGTGAAACGCTCCGTGCTAACAGGTATCCAGACAAATTTCTAATTCGAAACATGCAACGATAGGAGCCGAAAGACCGTGAATTTCCTGTCAGGCGAAAAGCCATCTACGTGAACTTGCCCAACAAGGGCGAATTATCAAATGTATCGCCTACCCGAAGGCTTGATACGACCCTGATGAGAACGTTCCATGCTGCACATCTGAGACTAACGTTCTCCTCGAAGCCAGCTGTACGCCTCCATCTCAAAGACACAGTGCCCAGCAGTGCTACCTCGTTTTGTATCTACTTATTTGCTTGGTCCTGTGAAGCAGGTTACACTGGTCGCACAACGAGGCGCTTGTCGGAGAGAATACGTGAACACCATCCAGCTTGGCTGACGACCGGACAACAACGAAAGATTTCTAGCGGAATATTGGCCCACCCAGTTGATACGGGTCACAGGGTCAATGTGGATGTCGCATTCAGACCTGTCTACCGTGTCACACGTGTTCACACCAGAGGTGTGAAATGTCGCATCTTGGCTGCTGCGGAAGCGATCGGAATCCGGCTGCGAAACCCTAATCTGTGTGCGCAGAAGTCTTTTGTTCAAGCACTGAAGTTATCATGGCCTGCCGACGTTGGAACACTTGACACGGTACCACAGTAACCATGTCCTCAATCCCCAGATGACACTAGATTCACACTGTATTAGGTTCCACAAAATCCTGACTTGAAAACTAATTTCACATTTATTGTGTTGTATTTGACTTGAAGACGACACACCGAAAACGAGTTCGTTCGCCTCGTTTTGACTTTTGATGAAATCTTCGGGTATAGTTGAACAGTTTTCCAGGTCGTCGCTAATAGAAACCGGGACGCTGCCAATGATATCATCGCTAGAGCGGTCAGTTGTTCCACTTCCTTTTCTTAGCGAGTTTCCGCCTCTGACGTTCAAGCCGTGGTATATCAAGGTACACCCGGACCCCACAGTCGTCCAATAGCTCGTATTTCTCTAGAAGTTCGTCTTCCGTCAAGTTAGGTGACCAAAGCACGACCCCTGCTAATCGAGGTTTGTCGACATGTGGCGACTCCAGGTTCCTCGCTAGCCTCGTGATTGGGTTTGAGACTCACGGATTTATGTCACTTTTGGTGCAAACGTTCCTCCAAAGCTCCCGATCATGCTCATTGCGGAGTTATAAGCAGCTGATGGCACATTTCGTGAAGTTCCGAACAATTACAGAATCCGCCGAGCAGAGGAACTCGCCATTTTAGAAGCATCGGTGTTGGTGCCCCTGGAGAATGCATCCGACCTTACTTCATCATTAACGCATTTCCCACGAACTGCAAGAGTGGGTGTCGTTGGCAGGGCCGGGTGGAAAACCTCATACTTCCGTCGTGTTTTCTGGCACTCCGTTGGCGGGTAGTCAGTTGTGATGGACGTCAGTGTCTTCAGAGCAACCGAGGTAACCTTCTTTGACCTTTCTCCTAAAGCAGTTGATGCATGTGGTACTATGCTCATAACACTTGTATTGCATGCTGACTACGGTCAATGAAGCAGGGATTGTTACATCCACTTCGTAGGGTGAGGTGCTAGCCACAGAACTCGGAGTCTGACTGACAGTCCTGCAAAACAGACAAACAAGTTGGATGCAGTCCAACTTTGTTGCTGGTAGCATTATGTAAACCTCACTAGACATGCCTCGACACGAAGTGTACAACCATGTGTCGCAGTGCAAGCACTGCATAGTGTGGTCTATCGGGCGGAAAAACTTTACACAACATCCACAGTTAGACCTTTTGACTATCATTGGCGATTGAGTGCAAGTTTAGATGTAAGCCTGGGGGGAATAAATGCATAGGACTTTGCAATTTTTAAAGTCTTTGGCGATAAGGAAATAATTAAATATCGACTAACTGACGTAGACAGAATATTCGAACTCTTAGTTTCCAAACTTCTAGGGTTGGTGGGGCTGTGAAAGATGTAAAGTACGAATGCAGTATCTGATGCTGACAGTCAGAGCTATTCCCTTAATTTCTGATACATTTGCACAGTTCGCACCGAAATCTAACCAGCTATCCTCTGTTCAGCCATCAACCTGTTTTTACGCAGGAGCGTTAAAGGGCACCATCAACAGAAAAAGTATGGAAAACTTTTGAAAGCGTCAGAATAGGGGTCAAAAATTGGATTTCACGCAGTAGTAATGAAAATCTGCCAACAATTCTCCTGCAAGTTATTGTAATGAATGTAATATTTTGATTCACAGTTGTGTACGGTCTGCATCGGTTGACCCTGTACAAGTGAATGTCACCTGTTGGAACTCACTATATACATCTCGTGCCCGCATCCCTTCACCTTGGTATTTTCACTCACCATGTATCGGAATGGCTAATATTGAGCTGATCGTCGGCTGTCTTAAACTGACTGTCCTTTTCCTATCTTTATATACGGTTAATCCCCTACACCTTCTCATTTCCAATGTGGAGCAACAAGGATGTGTTAATAAACGGGCGATGAACGATCAGAACTAAAGAACTGGACAAACTCCTATCAGAATGACTGAATAATGAGGATGAGCTTATAAGAACGACTGAGCCTGAACAGTGGTGTAAACCTTGGATTTTGCAAATAAGATGGTTGTTAAAAAGACAAAATTCGAAGGCAGATGCCAAAAAGACTTCAGATGAATAGAGCTTGTGAACAAATTTAACATCCTTTGGCCATTTAATAGCGCACAAAACATGCTGAGCAAATCATATCGAGGCATTCATCTTCTTCGACATTTATAGCTCGCAGCAAATATCTATATACTTGACAAACGGTCCTCAAACCAATGTGCAGAAAAGACTTGGACGCCATTGGTGGTTTTTCGTTAGATGACGTTCAGAGAAGCTAAGGAACAAAAAAATGCCGACGTGTTGCAGTTCACCTTTACACAACACAGTTACTGGTTTCTGTGACTATCGCGCGCGTGTTTGACTGTCGATTTCCGGTAGTCCAGTTATCAAGCTTAAACGAAAATCAGATGTGAAGCGAGTGCTTACGCGCAATAAACTAATCTTCCCTAAACATACGCGCGAAACAAAAGTACAAGCAAAAGGTCGGACGTATTGTATGTGGAAACCACAGATGGTCTGTAGTGGACAAGTGGGTATGCGCTAGACCCTCGTCCACTAACAATTCAGAACGCCTTTCCTGAAGAGCAATCGAAACGTAGTCCCAACAGGCATCGAACTAAAGA
This sequence comes from Paragonimus skrjabini miyazakii, assembly GCA_014338405.1. Taxonomy (NCBI): domain Eukaryota; kingdom Metazoa; phylum Platyhelminthes; class Trematoda; order Plagiorchiida; family Troglotrematidae; genus Paragonimus; species Paragonimus skrjabini miyazakii. Next base: position 73,135 of record JTDE01003646.1, read on the forward strand.
AGGCAGCAGGGTTTGGAAACAAACTGTATATTTCCAGCAATATTTGGAAATATGATAAGTAGTTAATTCTAGCCTAGTCTGGGACCAACGGCAGCAACAAAGAGGAAAAGGGAGAGCAGCGCGAGATGGGCCACAGTCCACTCGAGGGCGCTCAAAATCGCGCCAGGAGAAAAAGTGCGTGGAACCTTCGAGTGCGTTAAACAAGGCTCGAAAAGGTTCGGGTTAAACGACCTTGAAGTATAGAATAATAGATGAGTCGTTAGGAAAAGAGCAAGCATTCGCTGCGTGCAATTAGTTGCACGACTGAAGAAAGTGGCACTGAGTCTATATCAGGCCTCCTATTGCAGGCATACAAATAATCATGCGTACTGAACAAACAAGCGGGAAAACACGGTTGCAGCCGGGATCCTTAGAGAAGCCCCACGATCGCTGGTCATTACAGGTCTCATAAACGGCTAAACGGCATCAATATGCGGGAATAACCGGAAAAAATAAGAACCCGGTTGCAAAACTCAAGCAAACCGAAACTACATGTGGTGCTACTAGCAGCAAACGGTAAATAAAAACAAACGAATAGTCAAATGTGATCACGTACGGAGGCTGACGGCGGGTAAACCCGCTACTTCCAAATCAAATCTCTGTAACAATACAGAAATTGTTGCGCATGCCATTTGACCCTTCCGCTGATGTTTTCACCCTTGTTATCTATTTCAGGTCGTCCGTCTATATCTTATTCAATGTGTTCTACACGACATGAACGTCCCGAGAATTGTGACATTTGTTTTCCCACCGGAGTAACTTGTCTGAACGATTTGAAAACTCTTTTTTGTTGGGACTTTGATTCTCGTGTTACCCTTGGCGTTGTGTGGATCACCACCTAGTCTCTGTATCACAAATACATTGGTTGCGATTGTTTGTTACGTCTTTCCTCTGGTTTTGGATTATGTCGGAACTGTCTGTGATCGTTGTCCTGTGCATAAACTGCATTTGTCGTACCGTTACATCTCGCCACATTTAGTCACAGCCTTTGCGTTAAGTTCCACCTAGCTGCCATCGGGTGAAGTTTGTACAATCAGCAACGACCGAGTTCGAAACAAGCTCTGACCAGAGATTACGCGGTATTGTTGGATGGTCAATAAAACACACAAACCAAACTGTTGCATACCTAACTTTTGTCAGGCGATATCAGAGGCAAAATGTGCATTCGGTACACGAATCGACTGCCGAACATTGAACAAATATTACAAAATGAATGCACAGTTGTCCTACGGATCTCTTAAATGAGTCAAGCAGAAAATCAAAAATGTCTCGTGTATCACCCACCAAAACAACAGTGGCCAAGGGACTAGCGACACAATGTATACCACTGTGTCTGTCTGGTTGGGCAGGAATTATTCACAAATTGGTGGAATCCAAAACTTGGGACGTCATAAACTTCTGAAAAGCATTTCAAATCAATTGGAAATGAGCGGTACGGTGAACTCAAAGCGTGAGCATAATTCCAAGATTTTCTTCCATGTTCATGTTGCCACCAACCATAGCAAAGCCATTAAACAGCCGCTTGAAAACCATGCCGTAAACATCTTGACAGTTTGCTCAATGGTACCATGATATTGCGATCCAATCTTGTTTTGATTATCTGGAGCCATTGTTTTATCACAACGTATTGCTCAACCTCATCGTAGAGAATCGTACAGTACCCAACAGTGATCGTCAATCTGTTCAACCCTTGATGATACTGACACTTCCAAGAAACAATCTATTATGGATAGTCAGTTGAATTCCGTCAAGTAATTCAAAGATGTCAATAGTTCTTTCTCATACACCAGTTCCGGTGTTAGGTTTTCCAGTTTTGGGGTTGCTCAGGCCAAATCCGCGTTGTCACGAGCTGACATGAAAGAAAAACAATTTAAGGAATAAGGTAAACTAGAGATGGTTTTATTGTGGGCTGATTCAGAAGTACAGGATTCTAGGTTAAACGCTGTGCTAGCTTTCGAGGATGAATACACCAGTGATGAGCATGTGGAAGGAGAAAACAGTGATGATAGAAGTTGGCGGAATGTCCATATGCATGACTTTTTATCACTGTGGGACGCTTTTGAATCCGGGGACAGTCCGTACTGCGGAACCAGCACTGACTAAGTTATGTGCGGAAGTAGGTTCCGCACTAGCTCTACTGTCTGCAAGCTTGGCACTGTCAAATATGGAGCTTGCAACCTCCATCAACATAACCATGGTTATGTCGATGGCAATCCTATGTCTTACGGGAAATTTAGATGACAGTTCGAGAGATACGTTGAATTTAAAGTGTCACATGATGGCCAGAGAACCCATGGGTTCTTTGGGATTGCGTCCCAAATACCTAACAAATCCCTAAATTGTCTCCGGATTGGTCTATTAGACCGATTTAAGGATTTACCCTAAATTGCCCCTAATTGTGCTAGCAGGGCACTTACCTGAAGGTCGCTTCAAATTTTGCGTGTTGTTATTGAAGGATGTATTCACGGAGGATTGCTTGTATGTTGTACTGTCTTAATGTACTACCCGCTAGAATCGATAGATTTTCTTGTGCTATGCTGTCATAAACTGCCTTATTGTTCAGATAGCTGGGATATAGCGTGGGATTTATCGTAGAAAGAACAATACATGGAGGTGGGGAGTAGGTAGCTTATAAAACGTAGACATAGCTATACCACAATGCAACAAACCACACGGAAAGGGGTCGACGCCCAAAAAATGCGATGATTTTGAATACTTCCTAAACAAGATGCAGGGCTCTTCGGTACGTGTGTGGAATCCTAAACGATTGCAATGTCTTACGTTGTTTCTTGATGGATAAACCTCCGGGCGCTGAAGCAAGTTTACCGCCCGACCCGCTGTGATTAACCACATTAAAATTAGGCTAGGGTTTATTCACGACGACCAATCCCGTTGGAGTTAAACTCAACGATCAACCTTTGATAAACGCAAAACTCGTGGTCAATATATAAGCCCATGAATAAATGGTCTAACACCTCTGCGGGGACTGAGAACTCATGGTCTTTAACTAGGTTATCTTAGAGTCTCCTTGGTCATGAGCCAAAATTACAGAGAACACTGAACGAGGCAAAAATTGGTAAGACATAATGGGACTTGAGAATGCCTTCACTTTAGTCACAACGACAGTGTTCTCCGTGTAGCGGCACGGTTAATGTCGTCAACGCATTATTTCATTTGTTTGGAAAGTAGTCGACAGTGTAATAGTACGTTGAGTCCGCTGCGAAGGTTAGTCGGTCGTCTCAACTGAAGGGCCTTTACATTTTTAATGTCTGTTGCGTCATTTTTGAGATTGCTGAGCCTTGCTTGATTAGTGTAAAATTTGGCCTTACGTTTCGTTATCTTCCTTAAATGAACTGCATCAGTCATCTTTATTCTCACTTCGGCCATTGCTACCGTTTCCCTTACTGTTATTCAGTCTGAACCATGTATATATCTGAATGCCAAAATTAGACATTTTTATTCCGCGATTTTTCTTCAGTAACCTATATTATCTATCATTTCCGAATACGCGAACAGTCGTTTTATTCCGACCCAACCAGCATCCATTTGTTTGAGTGTGCATAATGCCGATTAATTGTCCCCCATTACTGAACGGTGTCTAGTTGTCGATTTTGTTGTAGGAACACATTCTTTGTTCAATTTATGAAAATTCGTCACATTCGAGATAAGCGACTCAATTTTCTCGTATATTCATTCAATTAGCACCGTATTAAATCCGGTTTTTACGAACGCCTTCTCATTAACCATTTCGAAGATAGCTTATCTTTTCTGCCGTCAGAAAGTGAGAAAGGCATCTGTTGGATCACCACATTGCGCGTCACCCAGAGTAAACCCTAGTGTTCTTGAAGCAAGGCTGGTCATCAAATTTATCGTTTTAATGCAATCTGTAGAGAATGAAAATTGTAGGATTACATCCCCAAGCTTTAAGAGCCGGATGCTAACCGATGAACATTATTTGAGCTCATAAATTCCCATAAACGCAAATCTTCAAATTGTTTCACGTTCACGTTGAAATCCACTGTTCGGAAAGCCCAGAGGATTATCACGCACTTCCGAAAGGAATAATCAAGCAAAATGGGGTTACGTAATTCACCGCACTGCAGCGCTTAAGCTTTGAGGTGACATGTTGAGAAATGTTTATTTTCCCCAAAAATGGTTTATTTTTCGAGATACCTTCAAAAAATGAACTGTGATTTTGAACTTAATGTTTTTGCGCTACAACGCGGCGAAACGTAATGTTGGCACACGTTCCTCCTACGCCTGTGATCAACCCATCTCACTTTTAATGCATCAATTCGGGTGGGATTCTTCAAGGCCGTTAAAAGAAAATCTGTATGCAGACACTAGTCCGCTATATATTTTTTGTTTTGAGAGCAAATACATTCTCTACTGAAGATCAAGGTAATCTGTGTTTTTCTGGTGCTTTCAGGTATTGTTACGCTTTGTACAGTCGTGCACTAGACACTTCTCGTTATCGTTGACCAACGGGTTATAACAGAATATATGGCCGGAAGTGTGAAAATGCTGTATGTACAGTGAAAAAGCTACAATTGTAACGTGTTGAAATCCTTCAAATGCAATAATGAAAATACTGGTAGTAAAATGGGGTTTAAAAATGCAGTCTTCTTTAACGTGAAAATATATGTACACTCGTCATTATGAATTTCAAATACATCAAATGATCTACCATACAGTTTTGCAGATACTGAGGTGGTCGCCATACATACCTGCCACTGTGCGCTATTTAATATGATTGCGTGGTGCTCATGATTTATACCTAAGGTTATGTCCTGGCAACTAAAAGCTGCGTGTAATCGGTAGAACGTGAATATCTCCGTTATCTTTTAGTTAAGAAATAATTCGTACCAATTAGAGTGGTTCAAAATTAGTGGAATGTTGCAGAAATAAAAATCTTGAAAATCTGTTCCCTAGAGATTTCTTTGTTTCAGTCTTCCGAATGCGTAAACAAGAAATGTGCGGTTGTTTAATGGCACAGGGATGAATGGAAAAATAACGCAAAGTCGCATTCTACGATATTGCGGAAATATGAAGAAAAAATATAATGAAAATCGACGTCATACATGTGGAAACACATGTTTTTATTGAAATTTCGGCGTGATTATGCAGGAAAGCATGATTATAATTTCGACAATCAAACTGTTGTTGAAACATGAGTACTAAGCTTCTTATAATACTACAAACGTGAGAGACGACTATAAGCTA
>JTDE01003647.1:11032-38864 GCA_014338405.1 Paragonimus skrjabini miyazakii
ACCAGGACGACAGATTTGTTTATGTATTCCATTACAACTATTATGTAACTCCCGTGATGACCATGCTATAAATGTTCCAAATACAAAAGTAAATAAGAGGTGAAAAAATCTATAGGACGTTCATTTATTCGGCTCCGTTATCAACCAAACAGTGCTACAAAGACGTTTTAAGCTCTCTAACTGAAACGTCTGAAAAAATATTTGGTCAAAACTAATCAGACCTCATCAATAATTAAAAATGTATTGAAGATTTCACTTACCACCAAAGTCTTTCAAAGTCAGTATATACACCTGTATTTCCGACAGCAGTGAGCTGATTCCAGCGAATGTTAGAGATAGAAAGAACAAGGCACATAACACGCGACCAAAAGCCCCAACTTTTGAAAATAAAACCGGTATCCTGGAATATAACAGACGGTAACAGAAATGATGCTGATCTACCTCTCATACCTTAGGACATAAATGAGATTGTTCAAACAGACCACAAATGACAAGCAATTCAAATTTGAGTGTACTTGAGCACGTGAGTGATGAAAAATTGTTCATACACACAACAACCAATCGAAAAAGAAATATCGCTTACATTTTGTGGGAAGCCAAGCGTGCTTACTTCAATCTGACGTTATGTCAGACGAACTCGAAGGTAGAACCAGTGGATAAAAACATGAGCGACGTAACCAACCAATAAAGTCATCACCAATTCGACTGACCAGTGACCTAGTTTCTCTGTAATAAGTCTGATCGATATCTCGATCTGACTCTATTAACTCCTTATATAATTGTATCGGCCTGAAGATGAATTATCGAAAACATATGTTTGCCTGTATGTCTTTGTTCTCATTATCGTAATGGGTATATTTGAAACGATGAGATTAACCAAGGAGCCCAGCGTGGTTAAGGCGCTCGACGAGTACCTGAAGTTCACCATTCGTCTGGCAGAGGCGAAGGAGTCGATCAAATTCATCACTGACTGCACTGAACGCAACGAATACCCGAAGCCATTTTGGCAGGCTCTACACAGGAACTGTGTCGAAGTAAGAAGCATAGCATTGAAACGCTACAGTCTAAATCAGCTTGATACCCACCGCGGAGGAATTGTCGAATTTGAGCGAAATATAGTGCCGCGAGAATCAACAATGGAAAGTCTCACAGATCAGGAATGGCAATCATTCACTGCTTTCGTGAAACAAGTGGTTGCCAGACGAATTCAGAAGAAACGAGCCTCACTATCGCGCAGTCTCTGCTCTTCCAGGCCTCAAGCAGAATTCTCAAGTCAGCCAGAAAGGTACGTACACAACTTTTCCAATTTACATCTTGATCGTATCAAAATCGAGGCGCTCTCACTTGGTTCTAAGTTTTGCTGCCCACAACGTAAGAAAGAACGCCTAGAACTTGAGGTGCAATTTGAGAATATTTTCGGTCAGACGCATGATTTAATTCCGCGTTCGTTAGATGACCTTGAATTATTTAAAACTACACTGGTTAACTGCTGCCAGCTATACTGTAAGTGTGCATCGAGACACAGAGGACCTTTAACTAAGGAGCACGTGAATTCATTGAAGCTGCTTCAACAGAATCCAGATATCCTCATCAGCAGACCAGATAAAGGAGCTGAAATTTTCATCCTGAATAGAAGTGATTACATCGAGAAATTGAATGATATTCTTGCAGACCAAACCAAGTTTCGTAGAGTTGCCAGCGAAAGGGACAAAACCGAGTATGCCGAGCAACAGAACACTACGTGTCTTAAGTCATTAAAAGAGGATAAGCTGATAACCCTCACGACTTATGATCAACTATGACCACAGGGTTCTGCTATACCTTGTCTCTACGGACTGCCAAAAGTCCACAAACCTGGTGTACCGGTTCGCCCAATACTTGATATGATGAATTCGCCTTACCACTCAACGGCGAAATGGCTGGAGAAACTGTTTGAACCCTTCCGGAAAGCGATTGCCCCGCTCAGCTTACGCGATACGTTTGAATTTGTCGAATGCATACAGAACGTTAACATGAATTCACAGAAATCATGCTCGTTAGACGTAGCGTCTTTATTCACAAACGTACCGCTGCTAGAAACCGTCCGTTTTATCTGTGAATACGTGTCTGAGACCGGAATCGATATTGGTTTACCACCACTGAAATTGAAAGGGCTTCTGCTCCGCTGCACATTCGGTGTACAACTGCTGTTCGACGGTGTGCTGTATCGGCAGACGGATGGCGTAGCAATGGGATCTCCGCTCGGACCTCCCCTGGCCGATATATTCATGGGAAAACTTGAACGCACTACACATCAATCCACTATTAGCCAGTTCAGACAATACCACCGATACGTAGACGATATTTTTATTGTAGCCATTTCGGATACTAATTTGCACACAGTACTCGATATATTTAATCGCGCCCATCAGTCAGTTAAGTTTACACTTGAGGAGGAGTCTGGAAACGAGATATCTTTCCTAGATGTTCGTTTACATTGACAAATAGACGGTACTGTTCAACGCAGAATCCACCGAAAGAATACGTGGACAGGTCAGTACACAAACTTTCACAGTTTTGTACCCTTAAAACAGAAGAGAAATCTAGTGCGCTGCCTGACTGACAGAGCATACAAAATTTGTTCACCGGATACGTTAGAAATCGAACTCGAATTCATAAGAAATGTGCTTCGTGATAACGGCTACCCGGAACGATTTATCGCCGGGAATATGCTCAGAATATCAGCTAAACCCTAAGTACATGACGTAAAAAAAGCCTGTGTTTATCCGATTACCGTTTAAAGGTGACGGTGCCGCAGAATGGCTGACAAATAGACTCACCCAGACAATTAGTAGGACCTATGCTACAGCTGAATTTTGCATTCAATTCTCCAAATCCCAAATTCTCAGGTTTTATAACAAAGATAGACTGACAGTTCAGACCTCATCTATGTGTATCTACTCATTCACTTGTTCCTGTGGAGCAGGTTATATTGGTCGAACGTCAAAACAACTTTTGAAGCGAATCCGAGAACACCATCCTCGATGGCTGGGGCACGGGGAATCACGATCGGTCAACAGTGCTATTCTTGCTCATCTGGTTGGAAGCGGACACCAGGTGAACACTGATCAAGCCTTCAAAGTGATATATCGCGTGCCAGGCAACCCGTCAAAAGGGATCCGAATCTGAACACTTTGTACTGCCGAAGCGATTGGCATCAGGCTGCCCGACCCGGTATTATGTCATCAAAAACGGTTTGTTCAAGCGTTGCACCTACCATGGCCACAAATCCACCGGATCGATGGCCAACCTGTGCGGTCAAACCAATGGACAAGCGTTACGTAACCAACCAATCAAGTCATCGCCAATTCGACTGACCAGTGACCTAGTTTCTCTGTAATAAGTCTGATCGATATCTCGATCTAACTCTATTATCTCCTTATATAATTGTATCGAACTGAAGATGACTTATTGAAAACATATGTTCGCCTATATGTCTTTGTTCTCATTTATAATATCATGAGAAACGGCTAAAATATGGGGTACACGTTTGTTACTGGAAAACAGCTCCTTTATTACCCATTAACAGATGTGGAATGAAAGAAGGATAACATGTGTCCGGTTAATGATTAAAAAATGTATTTGATTATGGTTCGTTTATACTAACGGATGATCTGTATGATGATATAGCCATACGGATAGTAACGGTGAAGTAAGGAAATAATGAGAACTACTCTGCTAGCCATGACAAAGATTCATAATTGTCAATAATGAATTAATTCTGATGAGCCGTAAAGGATTACGGTTTTCATATAGTTTGAACAGCACCCACAGTTGATTGCAGTTTTCATATTCCCATACAATCTCCAGTAAGCACCTTTCGGAAAGAAGCCCTAGACTTGAGTTTCGCTTCCATTATAGCTCATCGGTAGTGCACATCCTCATCACGGTTGGCACTAGTATCTTGGTCACACATTCATAAGGCAACCGTGTTGACCACTGCGCCACCGACCTCAAATTAGGCACGACCGAATTATCATATGTGAACGTTCAACCACTCACGCTTGTGAGTAGTGATCAGGTTGCCCGATCGTCTCGATAGAACACACAGTTACAGTCTGTTTACTGCAATCGATACCCTCGCGATTAGGACTTTCTAGACAGGTGGAAATCTCCGACCTCATTAAACCTACAAGGCGATATTTCAGATTACTGATGAGTAGCCTGGAATTTGTTTAACTAACAAACGAAGGCGGCTGAGCGTTCACATATGATAATTCACTCGTACCTAATATGAGGTCAGAAGCTCTGTGAGCAACACGTTTGTCTTACGGAAGTGTGACTAAGGTTCTAGTCCCGGCCGTGGCAGGAAGGTGCACTACTGAAGAGCTCTAGTGAAAGCGAAACTCCAGTTCACTGCTTGTATTCGAAAGCAGCCTACCGCAAACTGTGTGTGAATGCAACAGCTGCGATCAATTGTGGGTGATGCCCAACTCGAAGGTAACCAAATCCCTGAATACTCTTCAGTAATATAATCTCATTTGTTTCGCCATAGCTAGTCACTGGAGAGTACAAGGTAATATTTTCAGTAGCGTTTTACTAGTTTACCTGCCGCAGCAGTGTTCAGTCACATTCCTGACAACGTTGTGGACTCTGCTCCACATATTTGAATAGCTTATTTTCAACCCTTTATTTTGTTATGCGGTAGTTATCAGTCTACTTGTGATCACGAATACTAGATAGCCAATTTTTTGAGCTTTATCCGTCTACATGTCGCCAGTGGGAATCGAAACATAGCTTTGTTTCTAGTGAGCTGGTTGTTAACCGTATTAAAAATTCTTCACTGGATCAACTGTACACCTCCAGAATTCCGGAGAGATGAACAGTGGCATCACTTCAAGTTGTTCACAAGTTGAGCTATCGTATGGACAAGACATATGCAGACAACGCTCTTTTTAACTGGCCTGGCGAGGGGATATACTAAGTGCAGTGACTGGGTTGTGAATGCTGGATGTCGTGGATGGCCAATCGGGACCGCATTCATTCCCATTTACGCAGATGGCGGCATCTGTTTTGGACTGGCCTGTCACACTGACCAAAGCTGAAAAACGCTTGCATATAGTCGCTTACATAACTGTATACACATATACAATCATATTTTTGCACGGATCCAGAAGTGTACGGATATAATATTTTTCACTATAACCCTACTATTATCAGCCTCGTGGCGAGACGGATATTGGAGAATAGCTAAACCTATAGATGTCTAAATGTCAAAGGGGCTTCATACATGAACGTTACTTTTCAATCGGGTGGACGCAACCCTATCCTAGATCAGGTGCTTGATAGAACGATCCTGGAGGGGCTTGTGAACGATTTGCAACATCAAATGACCACTGCCCACGCAAGATAGGGGTTATAATTTGCTAACTCGGTTGCCCTATTTCGCCACAATAATTCCCCTTGTCCAGTTTGGAAGGTTAAGGTGATACTGAAGTGGAATCACTCCTGATGGTGAGTTGACGAACAGTAATGGTCAACCTGACTCATATGCCCAAATATCTCACATCATTGATTATATTGTTAACGACTTATTGTTTACGAAGTTTGAAGTGTTAGCTAAAATCTAAATTAGTCCCACAAATATTTTCTTCATTACAGAAAAGCCATATGAGGGTACAGTCTACCTCATCTGTTTGAGTGGCGTCATTCTGGCCGACCTGAACGATAAAGATACCCATAAATCTGAAGAAGACAAATTTAGTACTTTAGATCATTGGAAACATTTTCATTTTTCGTTAAAAGAGATGACATGCTATGTTTAGGTGTATTCTGTTCTACCTTCTGGATGGGAAACACGACCTGTTCTTGAGATAGCCACTTAACTGGTTGTAAGTGTGCAATCCTGTCTCTGTCAACTAGTCCATGACCAGGTCACATGGACACCCCATGGGTCACGTGACAGAATTCTTGCATGCAGTTGTCTGATAAATTTTGTCAGCACGGTTTCACCTGCACTGATACGTAATCATCCAGATCATGAACAATATATCCACATGTTACAAACACTTTCGTTGATGGGATGCCTGCAGCGTTCGTGATTCTAAACTTTCCTGGCCGAAAATGCTATCGGGTATGACATACGCCTGCAGTTAGTGGTGTACATACAAAAAAAAGACAATTGTCTTAGTCACATGTGTACACTTTTTCTACCATTTTTGAGAAGTCTATATACGACTATAGTAGGCTCAGTGCGGAAAAAGCATGTCCGCACATACATTAAGTGACTTTAAAACGGTAGATAAACTTCACAAGCTTCCGAACTCACCAAGTGAATGTCAGTCCAGTGCTTCCCGGTCCTGCCTCTTGTATCAGTTTCAGTATTGCCGATTGAGTGAGCGTGGGATTGGAAATTATCAACGTAGAGAAGACGGTCGAGAATAGCATTATTGAGGCATAAAAGCTGTTGGTAAGGGACATATGTGTGAACTTTCTATCAAATGGGATATAACAAAATTTCGTCGATAAAATCGATGACGATAAATGACAAGTAAATAACTTACTTGTTCTGTTTACTGTTCCAGTTGATTAGAGCGGTTCTGGTAGCTTACGGTATCGTAAGTGGCTAAAACACCTGTCAACCTCATCAATCTTACATACGGTACAATACTGGTTCGTGAATAGAAATATTGAATAAAATTAAACGGTAAAAACATTTGGTTGGCACAGTTTGGAAATCACCCTCAGCTGATTGCAGGTTTCTTATTCTGATAGATTTTTCAGCTAACTCCTGTACAAGGAAACCATAATTTTCCGGTCCCACTTTAGCTGGAGCTGAGTGGTTTTGTAGACCCTTGTCACAACCTGGAGTTGAACATAAGCCATGCTTTCATTAGGCAACCGTGCTGGCTACTGTGCCCTCGAAAGCGATGTAAAGTTGTGTTTCATCAGAGTTACGCACTCCCAAATCACTTCAACCTTCGTCAACTGAGTAGTTTGCCATCTCAAGCTAAGATACTGCTAACGTTCTTGTTTCTCAGTTTTCTCTCTACAGGACCCTGTCAAGGGTGTGTCGTGACGTTAACCTAAAAGTTCACCTCTGCAATGCACGCTGATTAGCAAAATCTGACCAAATTTCTCGACAATGAAAAACCAAGTCTTGATCTCATTTATCTGGTGATGAGGCAGTGGGCAAGCCCATTGTTAAGGCTATTAGTTGAATCTGGCAACCGAATTCTCTGCACTTGCTGCTTTCTCAGTACTCAAACGGTCTACATCATTACTGCACATGAGAAAGCGCGGTGTACCCGACAACAGCCGGGATCATTTTTGGGTAATGTTCAACTAATATGTACATCACTACTACTCATCAGTAACACATGGAAGTCTAAGATATATATGCACCATTAGACGTGCTGATTTCCAACGGAGCCCGTGTAATATGCATGTGCGGTGTGTACATACATTCAGTTTCGTGGAAAACACAACTGACTAGATTCTGCTAGCATCGGTTAACTGACTCAAACTTTAGATGAAATAGCACGGCTTTTCTTGTTGATACACAGCAACATTAAGCATGTGTACTTGGTTCATTTTATCGGTGGCCTTAATGGCTGTACCGAATGATATTCGCTTGTCGATTTTCACGTTACCCCTAATTTATTATCCAGATTATACATCTTCCCCACAAAATTACACACAGCTGGACAGAGATGAGCAACGCAAACAACATCAACACTTACTACAGATTTAAATAATTCCATTTTAAAACAAAGTAAGCTCTAGTGTAGAGTTGTATTGACTGATCTGAGCAATATCACCATGAAGTACTTGGTCATCCTAAACGGATAGTATTGGTAGTAAGAGTTGTTATAGTAAGTTCTAGCATTCTAATTCACAGGCAGTAACCTAGTACGTTAAGCCCGCTATTTTCTGTTGGTCAGATGGCATACACACTACTTCAACTGAATCGCAAATACATCTTATTGATTCGACAAGTTATATATTCTTAAGTAAGAAACTATTATTTCTTAATTGTAACTGAAAGGAAGCCTTATTGTTCAACTGTTGTAAGCCAGTAGGCACGTCTGTCGACGAATCACTGCGAACATCCCTAATCAAGCAACGTAACCGCGTGCAAATTACGTTCGTCGATCACAAAAATCCGATGAGGAAGCACGTTTAAATTGAAGTTCTACTGTTTCTCTTCCTTAAGATGATAACTTGAATCTTCTGGACAATCCCGATCGCATACTGGTTAGTTCATCAACCATCTGTGCATATCAGCAGAATTTTTAAAAGACGTGAACAGTTTCACTTTCATTCGACAAATAACCTTAAAATTGGCATGAGAGGTATTCAGTGAATTTATTGTCCAGTAGCTTATTCATAAGAAGTGCATAAACGCAAGGATACCATTGGATAAGGTTTTAAGGCAGCAACAGTGAAATATGTATATGCAGAAACATTTTACGGTCAGCATACAAATATCAACAACAGATTCCCGTCATCGTCCGTTCCACTTGGGTACAAAACGTTTCAAGAAACTTAAAACTGATACCTTCCGCGTACGAATCAATATATGTAAACTAAAACCTCTCATAGACGTAATACCTTATTATGCATATTTTCCATACTGTTTGAATTTCATTTGTGTATTCTTCACCGCATTCTATTGGCTTAATATCTGTTTCTGGTTCTGGTTGTTCAGTACTGGTGTGGCATTTCGAGACGTCGGTCTTCATCATTGTTTCCGTTTTCAATGTTCTGATAATGTGTGCCAATGGTAAGTTACCTTGTGCGGAATAGGATATTTAGCGTAACTTCGTGCATGGACATAAAAATACCTTCAAGCAAAATTTATACAATGAACATCCATCCCTCGTACATTATTTAACTATGTTCTTCCTAGGCAGATCATTCCTTTGTTGATGATGGCGATCAGATACATTTTTACATACCTTACTAGATTGTTGATCAACGGAACTGTAACACTGTAGCGCACAATACCCGCCGAACGACCCATAAATGTAGCGTAAGTCATCAGAGAAGCCATGCCACAACTCGTATCAAATGCATTTTGTCCCGCAGCAGCGATCCAAAGTCCAGGATTTGTAAAACTTTCTATAATGTTAACAGATACGGAGCGTGACACACAGTTCGTTGATTATCTATATTTAAATAGTTAGTGAAGTTAATGTAATCATGAGAACTTCAATACGCTGAAGGTCAGTTCAATGTTCGGTAGTTTCAAACTACTTTTACACATTTCTAACTGATCAGTAGGATGGTTCTCCCTACGTTTTCAAACTGATTCGCTGACCAAATATCTCCGTACTATTAAAAGAGTAGTTTAAAATACACGTGTCTTTTTAATGGGCATTCACTTTGAAAATACAAAGACATGAATCGACTTAGTTTGCCGAAATTGTGAAAGTAACTTTAGTTCTGATGGACGGAATTTCATATGAATAGATCTGCAGGCAATGAAGACGATGGATGGTTTCTAAAAAGTCATCTAACAAGCATCAAGCTACTGCAGCCTATGAAGTAGGAAACATGGTAGTAAAAGCTATTTTTGGGTCATCATCTTAAAATAAACATCAGAGGTAAACATATGATCATACAATTGTATAAACATACAAAAATGGGTTTCACCGCAGTTTTATTCAACGTGGGCACACAAGATTTTGAATTCTTGCTCCATCTCTTAATTTCTGTCTGCCTCTGTGAGTAAAAACATTCTCAATTCTCTTCGGGGATGGTTTATTCAATCACACAAGACATGTTTACGACGACTGATATGGATTTCTCAAGTTCCAACAGAAAGAAGTGCATTGAGGCTGAAAATAATTTTCGCATATCCAGACAATGCAATCCCACCTGTAATCATTCAGATATTCATGCTATCTTACTGAACACCATGTAAATCCTCAAGTAATGCGCCTCTCCGGCAACTGTGTAACCCAATTCTATCGTTATCCCAATTCGGTAACGGTAACACTGTACACGAAGAGAGTTCGCACATGTGTTCCACAGATTAAAAGCTGTACAGCAGAAGGAGATCTCACTTTTACACAGCATGATCGTCTCACCTTCTCCACCCATTCTCGTACAATTCAATTCCGGCCGTGGCTGACTTCCGCTCGTCCACATGCAACTTACATACATTTGCTCTACATATCTGCTGAACTTGCCTTGTACGTCGCTTGATCTAGTACACTACTCGATTATCGTTCCGTCTGACGTTAGTTGCTAACCAGGCCGTGTTATTCACTCGACGATCCCACTTTCGTAGCCGATACCTTCCAAAAACTAGGCTATCAAAACCATTCGTCTAGTGACCTTTTCCAACAGGTTTCAAATTGTTATGCGTAAAATACTTCTCGATAGACATGTCGGTTCACAATCAGAATATTCCGTTATGACATGAAGACTTACGCCAACTTGGTGTGAACAAATAGACGATGCCTACTTCCGCGTAGTCACGTGTCAGGGACCAAAAAAAGTGAACACAACGATAAGCAGCAACAGAGGGACCAGAAGTAAATTGGCTCTTTCAATCCATTGAATGCCACCGAAAAGGAAACCGCTGGTCAACAGAATAGCCGGAAGCTGAGTGAATAGAGGCCAATAGGAATCCTGATTGGAAACAGAAAATTCAGTTTTGCGAATTTCATTACTGCTTGTCGTAGCAAAATGAAACTATATTTGTAAGGAGTTGCGAACAAAATCAATCTGTTATTTGAAAATGAACGTCGTTCATACTCGGTTGCAGCCTTTACATTCAGATGGACTTTCTCGTCGGCCCCTTTCGGAAATAAGTAGTAGGCTCACGATTTGCTCATTTTAGAGCTCGTCAGTAGTGTGTGTTCTTGCTACGGTCGATACCGGCTCCGTATGTATATAGAACCACAGCATCCTAATGTTCCTTCTTGTATTTTACCCCTGGTTAATTCGGTAACCAAATAAATGCCCAAGACTCACTACTGAGTGGTAGTTTGAGCAGTATAGTGCCTCATTCTCAATATACGTATGAAAACCATCCTTTCATTAAAACACAGTGCTCAAGTGTTCAGCATTTACTGAAGCAAAAGGTGCCGCATATCACAAGTCATGTGGGCCGCAAAACAACAAAGTCTGTGTTCAAAAGTCAGGTTTTGTAAGATGCAAGCGCAAAATGCAGTAACTAACAAGGCTTTCTTGAATTCATACTTAAAAGCCCCATCCAATGCTGAAAGACGGAATGGACAATATAAACCTGTAAGTGGACGTTTAAGAAACTGGCTTCATTGGATCAGATAAATTTGTCTTTCTGTCACAGGTTTTTACTGAAAATGAAAGCAGAAACAGCGCTTTCAGTTTTAGTGTGAATCTGTTTTCACCCGGCAATGACTGGTTATTCACAATTCAACAGTCTTAATGTACTACTTTAAAGGCTGGAGTAGAGTTAGAAACCTCTCAGTATCGGCCACTTCCATAAAATCCTTCTCTAGTGCCGTCGCAGAAGGTGTTACCTGTTAATGTTGGCGGGCTTATAGTTTACTTGTTTTTTCTACTAAATATTTTCATGGATTTATACGATATTTGAGTTAACAAATTGGGTACGAGACATGTGCTTTTGTAATGTTTTGGCTCCCAAAGACCAAACGAAGTATGCTCCTCAGGTTTGTATAAGTGTTACAGTAAAGGGGAAAACTATCTCAAACGCAACTTCAAGAGAAATGACCAGCCCAAGTAATCTAGATCAGAACATCATATAGCAACTGAATTGAGCCTGTAGTGATGAATCCAAAATGTTGATGAATCATGTTTATATCTGAACAGTTTACCAAACGAGTCAACGGTAAAATGAACCCTGCTTTCTCCGCAACTTTTTTTCAGACAAAACACGTGTACTAAATCGTAATCTACAACTTCCATTGTCTGTTAGGCTGATAAACCGAGACAACTTTCCCACTTCTTACCAGAACTAAAAATTTACAGTCTGTTGACTCAGGTAATACTTTACGAGTACCAATCGTATGCTAGGCACTCAAGTTTTTCGACCCATCTAAGATGGGCTGCCTAAACAACATGTGACCATCAACAAACCTTGTGCAAACATGAACGAAGCCGATCTACATTGTTCGGAATGCGCCTATTTGAAATCAGACACTAAGTCAACATTAAGAATTTCTCATTGTTCTGCTCAAGAATCCAATGGAATTTATCTAGAAATTGTCAAGTAGCATACCACTTTAGCACAACAATTATTCTCATATGCTCATAGATGGTTCATTTTAACAACGCTGTTACGTCGGTGCAATAGTGATCATTTGAAGCAAGCTCATTTTAGTAACGATTTCAGACTAAATCATATGCCTATCGTTGATTTTAACAATCTGCGGTTGTATGTTGCATAATCGTCTATCCTTTTCACATGCAAGTTTCATATAAAAAGATTACATGCATTTATATTTCCAGACTATGAGGCATTACTTTAATTAACACCAAACAAGTCGGACCTTTTGACTGTATTGTCTAAATTCGTTAGAGGAAGAGAGACAGAGGTGTGAGGTGTATCGAATGAGATGGAAAAGTTAGTTCTGGTTGTGTGAATCTTCGGGAGTGCGTCGACCAAGCTTTACATTAATGCATATACAAATAGGATTTCAGAAACTTCGAAAAGTCAATTTAAGCAACAATCTATCAGTTGGCAGGGTTGCCACGTAAAAATGACCCATAATTTTGTGCTGGATACATTTGATAAGGGCTGATACTCAAGCACACCTTCTTATGCATATACGATTTTAGTGGTAGTTTGAGAGTTGGTCATACTGGGCAAGTCTGCCGCTAATATTTATATCGGACGTAGCATATCGTCTTGTCCTAATTGTCTGTGCAATATAACAGTTTGACGGGGAATCGCTCTTATTCGGGCTCATCCGCTGTTCATTTGTTTAGTGTGCATGTTCTCATGCATGTATCTTGCAACAGGCCCCACGCCAATTAAGTATTGATTACATACCAATTTCTTATTGTACACGACCTATGACTGCGCCTTCTCAACTGCGTGCATCCATGATTCCAACATTAAGGTTTATTGAGCCTATACCACATGGACCGTCGTTTAAATTTTTGAAAGTGCGCCATGTTTTTCCACTGGCGCATATTCGAGTGCAATCTAGTAAGGAGGTAATTACTGAACCTGAATTCGTTAATCGATTAATTTGGTGAAACTGATCAAGTATGTATCCCACGAAAAGTTCAAAATTAGCGGTACCCTGGATAGCGCTCAAATTGATTGTTGATGAATAAATCACTTATTAAATTAAGTGTGTAACGAGCGTGCATTATAAATGGGTACGGGTAATACATTAGATAACATAAGTGTACGGACGCCATAACTGAAACGCGTGGGCTTTTAATGCTTTGTTTCGGAAATTTATTTGAATATATCAAACAATCCAAAATGCATGAACCAACGAACTGCAATTAGAAACCATTTAACAAATACTAGCAAGCACACAACACAGGGTTCTGCATCCTTATGTATTTCAATCTTATAACTAATCTTTGAGTTGCAATAACAGTTGGCAGTGAATTAATAGTAACTTGCAATACAGTATTTGGGATGTTTCATGCCTGTCTAGCAATATATAATGTGAATCACGTTGATAATATGCGTGGTCAGTCAGAGTAACCGAAAGTGGTAACATATTTTCTACTTTTTCACACCAGCCACGAATAAATGGACAACAGTTGAACAGGAAAATAATTTTTCATTGTCATTCAAAAATGTCGGTGGTGTATTCATTTGTATTTCGGTCTAACCGATCCTACTGTGTACAAGAGAACAGCTATTATGATCTACCCTTCTGCTCAGGGTGGTAAATCCATTCTACTGGTCACACGCCCCAATGATATGCTGTGAGCATGACGAAAACCAGTCTGTACAGAGGCTATTATGCGAACAAACTTCACAACTACAAAGCGATTTGAATTAGGTGAAGGCTGACGCCAAAACCGTACCTAACGCCCCATTATAAATTGCCATTATGTAACTTATAGAAACCTTCGCGAAATGAAATCCCCTATCGGGAATATACTCTTTTACAGTCTATCTCAGACAAAACATTGCAAATACTACTACTAATCGAACCCCAATTCCTTTTGCTGGAACTCTACTGGCAACTTCATACTGAAAACCATGTCGAATAAACTGGAAGGTGACACTTTTGAAACTTTTCTTCTAAAGAAGTTATGAATAATTACTGGAGAACCTCCACAGAATCACAAGAGTCAGATAAGCAGTTTCAACTTATCCGCCAAACAGTTTTGATGCAACCGTGCAATCGGATGAAAATGTGTAACAGTCGTAGACAGCTACAGAACAGCTTTGTTGCAGACATGGTGGTTCCATGCAAGCAGTCGTAGATTCAAGCAAACATTCGGTGTCAAATCCACCACGTCGTGATAATCGACGGCATACTTTATTAAGCAGCACAGAAAATTTTATGTGAAAGCATTTTGGAGAGTGTGTAAGAGGGCAATACTTGTTAAACATGGTAACTGACTATACGCCACCATGAAAAATGCGATCACATCTAGTAATCTGCCAACTAATCATCTACACTCAACATGATCTATAAGGTAGTAAATAATTTTGCACTCGCCATTTAAATTTTACCGTTTCAAGTTCTCCCTTATTTTATTAATTCCAATTATTTCTTTTACAATGAATATACACGACCGAGGAGTAAAAGCGTTTAAGTCATTACACATCTTGTTCCTAGACCTCCTTTTATAAATGCTTTGAAATAAGTGTATAAAGACTAAGCGGATCGTCATTGTGTGATGTCGGTTGTATGAGCAGTTCGGCTCGCATTTGATGAACGGTGATTAACAGATAAACTTACAATCACTGAATTGTGATGAATTAGTAATCTACTGTGCCCATGGTATCATAATGTGCTTCATCCAACCCTGCTCAATAAACTTTCAGAAGCTTGAAATTTGTAACCGGTTTGTTGAAATAATCTAGATCTTTTCAGAACTCACACCCGCACGAAATGAAGAAACGGCCAAGGTAGATTGTGTACGGTGGTATTTGCTTAGCCAAAAGTTCTCACATTATTTGGTTGATCTAACCCGATAGCAGTGCTTGAGTATTCTTCTTGACCCATGAAACATCTACAAACGTTAGCTCTTGATAGGTTGGCTAATCTCCCCACCCAGTTTATAAACCTTCGCTCATCTGGGAATTTTACGGAACCAAAATGAAGAAGTTCCACTTTTTAAGCGTTCGCATTTGGAAATTCACTTGAACAAACGCTACCTGAAATAAAACCTACTCAGTTAGGTATGAAATACGCTGTCGAGTAAGTATCTACACAAAATCATTCTATCACTGAAATCACGAACAGATTGAAATTACACAGATTTATTGAACCGTTGCAAATAAACTGTTGTTAGGGGTATCACTCAGAACCAAATCTTGTAGTTACCGCAGTAAATAATAATTTTGGTAGTCACCATCAGTCTTTCAGACCTTCAGTTCAGAATCGTATTTTGCCTTGGTGATGTTGTTATTTATTTATTTCCATTCTGGAACAGAATCATATTTCGCTTCCAACTTAGACAGTTTTGTGTGTTTTTCTCTGTGAACTATGTTCTTCAGGGCTGATAGCAGTATATGGGGTCAACTCAAAAAGCCTATACTGCATTATCGTGTGTGTTTCGATCATAGGGATCATCCCGAGTATTATTCTGTTGGACTTTTGCGACGAATCCGTAGAAACAATCATAACGATGCCATCTGAATACCATCACGGAAGACAACGTACATATCAATGAAGTTTCATTGAGCTACTTCAGGAAAACGAACTTCTAAAAGCGCTCAATAATACTTGGCGGAAAACTTCAACCTGTTATATTAAAGATACTACAGAATGGATGTTCACTGTGAGATCAGCACACAAAGAATACCTAACTGAACCTACCCGGGCAAAATCGTTAAAAAGAGTCAATCCGTCTTCTTCAGTAGATGGAAGAGCCGCCGCTGTGCATGAGATATAGAAGTAGTATATACACCAGCCGATGATCACCGCGTAGTAAACAATAAAATAATCCGAATGTGCACGTTTAGAATAATAAAAGTTTTTGCAAAACATGTGATACCAATAGAAACCAACCCTACTATTCTATTCTGTTCGTGTAAAATTCTCATAGAAATATACCCCTAAATTATGCTAACAACTGCAGTCATTATTCCATAAATAGATTATCTATCCTAGTCTTTATGAAATATACATACATACTTACATACATAGTGTACTACATACAACTGTACCAGAAATGCCCTGATCTGGATGGACGAAATGTGTAGACTGTGAACAAAATCAAGTTCTGAGTATTTCGTTGCCCATTACTGCTTCCTGTTTATCATACACCTTCAACACCATTAAGGTGAATGACTGTATCTTTGTATGTTACTCACCACAAACTCATTCTGCACTTTCGTTGTTGTTTCCAGTTTTATAAATCGCAATCCAATTCATTCATAATGTTTGTCTTGAACAGAAAACAAGCTATGGATGTTAGCATTTTTTCTTGGTTCACCAGTACCGTATGAGTTGCATAACAGAAAATTACATCCCTAAAAGTGAGCTGTGATCTACGCCGCCTTACTGATACAGATTAAGTAGTGTGCAACAGAAATGGTGTTTGCGTTTCATTTGCGGACTACTATTACTAGGAACAACAATGCATCTGAAGCCTGCAAACAAGTCGTAACGTTGGTCTGTGTGAACCTTTTGATCTCATGACACAATATCAACTCAATATGTATATTCATAATCTTATAGGACCATTCTACTCCAAAACATATGCGGTTTCATGAAACGTTATGAAACAACTGAGTCATTCTGAATTAATTATCTCAGAAACCTTTCTCCCTGAACTAAACCCCAACCTAGATTTAGCAATTTTTTTCAAACGTATTCAGTGATAGATCAGTCACGTTGTTTAACCTAGGAAACAACTCGTATAACTATGAATGTAGTACTGACAAACCAATTTGCAATGCTTACATCTACTATTATTTGAGTTCCAAATGTGTTACTTCTATTTTGCATACATATAATGAACCGCTTGATGTATACTAGATCTTGTGTGCTAAGTGTTTACAGGAGTAGGGGTTTTGTCTTGCTCATGCTGCAGGTGTGTCCTGCTTGTTCCTCGTGAGTGTGGATCAGCGCAATTAAGTCGCGCTTCTTAAAAGCTAGTTTGCGTTCATTTAGATATACTTCACCAGCTTTGGCTGACACAATATTCTCAACATATTATCTATGGTAACTATAGATTCATTTATCAACAATTTCGACTTGCCACTTTAGTATTCTGCGTGAGGTTGATGTTGGTTTGTGAGGCATGAATTTTGCAACTACTTATGTTGTGTATTTAATGTCGATTGGAACGTGGCGTATAGTTCCAGTTGACTTCCTTCTGCAACCGTCTGGGTGTGATGAAAATTTTAAACGTCCACTACAAACCAAACCAGGTAAGTACTGTCTATCCGGCTAACAATGTTCCTCTACTCTTCTACTCAACGTGCAACAACGGTTTCTTTTATGGCACTTTATAAGATTGCTATAAAAACCGAGGATTTGGTTCATTTGTCTTTTTTGATAACCTGAGGCTGGTAATGCTGATTCTACTTTTTGACTGCTTAATAGAATCAAGAAAGGCAGATTGTTACATACCCTAATATGTACGAATGACTCGAGATAATTTAACTAGCTAGTGGTTAATTCGTGTACGTCCTGTTTTGTGTACCATTTGAATGTTTGAATTTACCACCAACACATTTTTTCCGTAGATCGGGAATCACTTCCTGTAAATCCATTTTCTTCTTTCTTTGCTTGATCACTAGGATGGGAAATTTAATTACGTAATACAACCGAACTTACAAAAAGCAAACCGTTATGAGTCAACACTTTTTCATGTTCAGGTCAAATTTGCTGTGAAAGACGCAACAACTTCGTAATTAGCAAGCAAAACTAGCCAGGTGAACAAAACTGTAGTTCATCTTATACGTCTTGAGGCTATCTGCCTGGTGTTCAAAACTGAAATGATATAAATGCCAAATTATCTGCCACACGTTGTTAACGGCTCCAAAAATGTGCGAAGCCAGTCAATGCTACTAGGTGAACAATAATTTTAGATAGGTGAACATCAGCTTGATCAAAACCAGTCTTAATTTCGTAATTTATTTTTGCAGCAATTCACTATTTGTAAATCAGATAAAATATGAAACTTAGGTGTCTTAGTTGTAGAAAATGTTTTTGAATCAATTGATTGGTTGTTGGTCTGAAAATCACCTGAACACTGTTGATAACCAACAAGCAGTTCGAACTTGGTACAATAGTGTCAGGAACGGCTCGATGCAAAATGATTTCAGCTGTGACACGCAACACGCCACTCGCTGTAAGGTCAAACTAGTGCATCGACAGGAGATAAGCGTCAACAACCCCGGAACCTGTCGTGCAGTGATCGACACATTCGTCGGTGAAGGCCGAAGCGAAGCTACTGAAGCCAGTTACTGTGTCGATTTCACATATAATGCCCCTGTTGGCAACGTTCAGGAAATTTTAACGCGCCTCGTTACTGAATCTTTTACAATCAGCCGGGATAGCTTGAGGTCGTATTCAACAGCGATACAACCAATAGAAAAATGGATTGACACGTCGAACCACGATTGAACCGAATGTGTTTATCACTCAGTGATGGTTGCCTGCTGGCATCAAGATTTTCTCGTACATAACGAACAAAACAGGGATCGACTCTCACTCAGTTCATTCATGAGGTGGCACAACAATATATGCGAACTACCACATACACAGTCAGTTAACTTTGATATCCATGGTATAAGTAAACAACACCACTACACGATTAAGTTCTGCACAAGATGGCAGGAAGTAAAACATTTTTGGTAGGCTAACTGATCCATAGTGTCCCCTTCAAGTGAGTTAGTGTTTTCTCAGACGGTTCGCACAGTAATACCAAAATGCAGGGTTATTCCCGTGGGTGTCCCTGAGTTGTGTGTCATAACAGCAGTGACACGAGAATAATGACACCGTCGAAGAGATTACCCTAACATAAGAGCCTAGCATGATAGCTGATAACTGTAGCAAATTCGATCAATAAAACTGGCGTTAATAGTAAGGGGGTGACACCATTCTATTGTTGTCATATGAGTTCGTCATAAGTATATTGTACCATTCGTTGTTATTCAGTCGATTTTCAAGAAACAGCATAGGTGCAAAGAACAGAAGAAAAACCTTACGCCGTTCTCCTGTGGTCTACTTCATAAGAGAAAGTATCACGTCAGTTTTAGTCAGAAACAAAGCGAACTGTCATTTCAAAGTCATTGTGATGCGCCTGAGAAAACACCACAACGACTGACGTAGAAGACTCTTAAGCAAATAAAAAATCCATTCAAGTTGGCATATATTGTTGTTATACTTCCCTCACGGAAAGTGCTTAAGTATTCCTATATCAGATAGCAATGATGACAGAAAAAAACTGTGCCTTTAACTAGAAAAACGTTAGCGGCAGTTTGGTGTACATCAATATTTGAGGATATCAGTTGGTTATTTTTTTATCAGATTTGGCTATACGACGCGTTCATAGAAGGCACACAGTGTAGCCTTTTGATAACTGGAGTAATTACACAGTCAGTGAAAATGTAAAAATTTGTCATTTCTTCCTATTTGATTCATTCTTATATCCGGAATAAAGTTTTGCGTCTCGCTGCTCATCCAGACTTTGTCATCTAAAGCGCTAGCCACAACTGAGCAGTACCACAGTTATAATACTACCAAGCTATTAAAATAAAAACTGAGTGGTTGAAAAACGTTTTACCTTAACTGAAGGTTGTATACATTTTACACTTACCTCAGAAAGAATATAGTGGCAACCAACCAACCACCAACCCAGATAAAGTGTTTGCCAAGGAACTTGAAAAATGCTACAGGTACCGAATTTCTTGCAAATCGTCCGATGGCGTATTCAGCCAGAATTATTGGAATTGACCAGAAAAACAGTAAAATAATCCACGCAATGTAAAAAGTCAAAGCACCTGATGGAATAACAGAATTATAATCAAATCGTGAGTGTGTTACAAGAACTCATTGTTTTAATCATTCTGAAAGAAAGAAAATCTAATTGTTTAGACATATCTTCTTGAAAATTCAAGAAAGTCATACCACTGAAGATACTGCGAAAAGTAACAATGTTTCAACAATTCAAACAGGTTTACTATTGGTTTCCTACCTTCTCAACTGACCGGTTATTATAAATGATTATGTGATAAATTTTATCGCAAAAGTTCTATTTTAAAGAGAGTAAAGAGCTAGGTTCAAGAAACTGAGGTATCCTATATTGGGGTAGCAACAACGTCTGATTATCTCGCGGAATTTTGAGTGAGACCGACGTGGTATCGGCATTACAAACCTCCCGCAGTTTTCTTCACCATGTTTCATGGTTTTGCCCCATTTTACAGAGGGCTAAATCGCTGAGAAGTAACAACCAGTGCAGTGGACCCGAAAAATTGTTCCATATGTAATGGGTCCAAGGTCAAGTAAACCATTGGAGAGCAGTACTGATTTCTATCAAGCGGTCACAAACTGACATTTCATACAGAATTTGTCAGACTATTACCAATCTCTAGGCCGTCAAATGTTTACCTTTTGTACTATTTTGTGGTGCATAATCAAAGTTTTTATTATTCACCTAATGCATACATTTTTGTGAGCGTCGCCCGAAGGTCCACCTTTAATTCACTACTAAGTCAGCTACTGAAATACAACAATCAGGATTTGGAGAAATATCAACAATATCGAAATAATATTATCGAATATCAGATTAAATGTAACCCATATGTTATTAAGGCTTTTACATTCAACTAGTCACTCAAGTTAGCCTCTTTCAAAAATAAACCATATACTCACATACTGAACGTTGTTAGTTTCCGTCAGCAGAGTATATCCGTATCACGGCCGGGATTTGAATTTCGACTGCGTCTTCAAGATGCAACCGTTTTGACCACTCTTTCATTGGCCTCACGCTAGGCACGACCGAATTATCAAGTCTGAACGCTCAGACTCATACTAAACTCATACTAAGAATGTTAATTTGATAAATTATTAACTAATAACACCAAGTGATTTAAGAAGAACCGTTCAGATAACCATCAGTTTACAGTGGTATTGGAAGTGAAGTGGAAGCTTTTTGTCTATCCGAGTGTATCAGAACATCAGCCTGAACGATTTAACTTCTTCTACCTGTGAAAGAAACAGTACTGTTTAAACGACGTTGATGGGGTCCAGTGTATGACAAATGTGAAAGACAATGGGCAGTTGGAAGTGTGAATCGTATACTTCTGGAAAGAACGTAGGTCATTTATTTTGTGCCATTTTAGACCAATATACTTGGAAGATTGTAAAATACAAGCTGATGGTTACGCACTGTCGATTCAGAAAAATTAGTCCATTTTTTGCTCACATCACGTGATTTCCAAACTGTTCCTTACTTTCACTTCAACTATGACTGTTGTTTTGTCAATCGTCGAAACAAAGATTGACCTGAGAAAATTTTTTTCAAACACTAAAACATTACTTTTTCTCTTACTGAGACGTATAAGGCATTAGTCCCAGTTTGATGATTTTCGTCCTCCAGTTTTCTGGTTTCATAAAAATTCTAATAGCTCCCTTTATCACCTGTTGTTATTTTTCCAAATCGTCTTAAAACAACTGGGTTATGTGAATCGTTTTCATTGTGAGCATCTGTTCCTGTCCAATCATGAAACAAATGAATGGTCACGTTGAAATCAATATTCTACAACCGGTTTAATTTTTTTCACTGTCCAATAAGTAAAGACAATCGAAAACCTTCGTTGAATTTGTCTATACATATCTCGTTTTAAATATGTTTACATGATGAATCCGGAGAACAACAGAACTGTTAACGTAGCGGTACTTTGTTAACGCACATTAAATTTAAATAAACTTGAATTTTCACAAATCGAACGTTTACAGCACAACTTATTGACATCAGCAATCAGTATCGACACTTAAACAAAAATCCTAATAATTTTCGGAATAAAATTTTGTTTTGGAGAAAGTAAGTTGCATGATAATGAAGACGTAGGATGGCAGCTTCGGAAAGAAGAATTCTTCTGAACAACTCTTACTACCGAACGGTAGTTCAGTACACTTTATTTAAGACCACTATCTATTTGAACTGTCAGAAAAAATGTAGTGTCAACCCTAGCCATATCAAACCTTATTTATGAAGTTGCCTGTGAGTGCAAACTGCGGTATATAGGTTATATAGTGAAGACACCACGCATTCGTCTTTCAAAGCATATCCCGAAATTGCTTCCGGATACCAAAAATTGGGATTACAAAGAGTGCCACAACAAAACGATTGCTCGAATTTAGCCAGAGTACATCGTTCCGTGTTGTTTGTCAAATCAAAGACAAAAGCGCTCAAAATTTTTACCAAACGATAGCTAAGCAACTTGAGAAACTAACTTTGTATGTCCAGAAGCAGATTGTAGTAAACCTAACATCTCCTTGGTAGACCATTTTACGGGAACTGATTACTGATTATCTTTTTTCCTTTATGGTGCTTCATCTCTTTATCGCCAAAATCATACTGTTTTCCAAATTGTTCTCTTATATTCGTGTCACCCTTGTTTTCAATTCGCTCCTGTGAATTCAGTGTGAATTAATCGATTGTATTCTACTCAATTCACTGGCTTCCTTGTTAGTTAACACATTACATTTGAATCCTTTACTCATCTGCCAATCAGTAGTCGCATTCATGTAATCCAATTCATTGAATATCTTGTTTTGTTGTGTACTGAAAAACATTTCGATTATTCAGACACGTCCCTAGAATCGACCTATGACTGCTAACTAGTCAAACTCTATTAATTCCACTGTGTACATCCTATTCTTTATCCATTCGGTTTTCACCTCCAATACGTAACCGAATGATATTATCCTGCTAGCCGGATTTTCTTCAATCTCATGTGACCGAAATGTTGAATAGAGACAACCACAATATATCTCAATACCTGATGACTTTATCCTAAAACCATGGTGATGAAGTTGTTAACAACAAGTGATCTTTAACTCTATCTGAATTTAATTCGGTTGAATAACAGTCGAAAACGAACAACAGACGAGGGCTGTACGATCAACACCTGTCATCTTGAGGAGTATTCTGTATTCTAGTGACACTAAATCCAACATTTACTCAAAACTGTTCTTCCTGGAGACTGCACCTGACAGCTGTGGTTAGCATAACCTCAACACCCGATAAGCCAACAGTAAACCCCACAGAATAACCGGACAACTGCACAGTGAACACACGTTAGGATGTATGGGATTTATTATCGCTGCATTGTGAGTGACAGATCATTTACACAGGACAACGTAATCAGAATGCAGTGTAAGAGCTACATCACTTTGCTCATTGTCACAGGCGGGTTTTCAAACCGTATGAACAACCAGTTGGTATTAAGAACGTGGTTTAAGAACCTGTTTGAAGTAAGGCTTAGCAATAACGACGACTGGAAAGAAAACTTATCAACGTGGTTTGTATACGGGTCTGAGGTAATCCGTGATACAGTGAAAAAATATGAAAGACTAAACTAAAAACAATAGATATATCGTCAAAGGGAAAATGCATGTAAGAAAAGACGTGGATGCTGTGAAGACATATGTAGTAAAAAAGAAGAGCAAGAACGGTGAGAACAAAATGCTTAATCGAAAAGACGTGCAAGAGTTCTGTGATATGTCGCTAAGTCTCCTGCTTTATTTCGACGAATGGACTATAGGGGTCTCAACAGCCGTTGGCTATAGTCTGATCTACAAGGAGAAGGAGTTTTACTTGACGGACCGTGGTTAGAACTGTTTTTAATGACAGTCAGGTAGCTTGACACCATGGTTCGCCAGTGAGAAATTGACGTTCCACAGTACTGTCAGACATCTAGTGCAGCGGTTTATAGGGAATCTGGTTACCTGTCATGAATCTACTACGCGCAGGTGTTATAAATCGCCTGTTCCACGAGGGGTATTCGTTTGTGTCTCACCTGACCTTGTCATAAAATGTACACCTTTTTTAAATAACAGTTTTCGGTTTTCCCACACGATCCCCTAGTTACCAGGAAACACTTTCCTGTCAGAATATAGGCTGTGTGCACGGATAAGAGCTCTTGCATCTCAAAAGGCAGTTAATCGTTTTGCTTCACTGGTGACAACAAGGAATTCACTATGTTATGTTTTATTTAAGCCAGCTATTCACCTCGACTGAAGTGGGGAAATTTCGAACGTACGAATTTTGCCGTACTCTCAAGGTAAAGTTTGGGACCATTTAAGAACTTGACAGCTGTTTTCTTCCGACGCATAAAGGACCATTTTTCAGGTGGCTAACCATGACGTGTCCGTTCTTCATTTAGTTCAATGTGGTGTGGGTCGGTTCGAAGGTAACCTCCGTGCCCGGTTGGACATCGTTAACAGATAGGTCTTCTTTAAAGTATAGTCAGACCGTCTTGACGTTCTGTACTATCCATCGATGCACGTAGACAGCTGTTGTACTTGAGAAAGTACACTGAGCAAGAAACCGGTTTCAGCTTTCACGGCAACTTGGTGTTTGGTATCGCCATCATATAAGAGGCACCAACGGATGTCAGAACAAAAATACGCAACCAGTCCTACCTCACATCATTTTGTATGCTGCTTTTCGTAAAGACTGTGTGAAAATAACGATATATTTTGTTGGTTTTAAAGAATGCTCCAAAATGACCGCTGCTGTTGTTTTCCAGAGATCTGTTGGTTGCAGATTCAAACAAATCCAACAAAATTTAAAACAGCTCGTTCTATTCACAACTTCCAACAAAACAGTTGTTGATGGACGCAAGCAGTTCAGCTGACAAAGTGAAACTGTCTAGATAGATGAAACGATCGACAGGCCCCAGTGACCTGTCAGAAGTGACGAAACACGGGGTCACTGATAATCCTGTCTTGTAACAATTTGAAGGTGTAAAGTTCACATCATACAAACCAGGCATATAATATATCAAATTTAGAGTGGCCTATCGAACATCGAAGTGGTCCATTCAGAATATCGTCTACTGCATAAATGAATGGGAAGAGGGAGACCAGATACTTTTACGGAACATCATTGCCGCGAACGAAAGCTTTTTCAAAGGCGATCATATCACAAGTGATGTAAGTCAAAAATTACGGTCTGATCTAACTCGTACATATGCTGTGGCTGAATTGCGGTTGCTACTCACAATTAGGACTGTCGCTCAGCTTATTCACAATCCTGTCCTACCGAAACGTTCTGTCTCACATGTAATCCATCAGTTCATTTTCAGTTGAGGTGACGTCTATATCGACAGAACAGATCGGTGCTTACAACAAAGAATGGTTGAACACACACTTAAGTGGCTGGAGTGCGTCATGACGCAAAAGGCAATGTCAACAGAACGAGTGAGACGAAATCCGAACTCATCCATAGCAAAGCACATCATGGAAACAGGTCACGTTGTTGACCCCGCCAATTCGTTTCAAGTATTGTTGCGTAATCGGAATCCGAAGTTGCTTGCCTTCTCCGAAGCTATGCTAATCAATACTCGCCGTCCGGTCCTGTGTGTGCATAAACTGTTGACTCATGCAGTTTGTCTGCCCTGGAACTGATAACAGTCTTTGTTTTGTGTAAAACCAATCGTTGATTGTTTCTATTGTTGTTGCTATCCGCATGTCCTATATATTCCGAAGTTTTACGTTCGTGACTGAAGCGAATAAACGAAATGTTAACATCTCGCGACGTAGGTCTTCTATCGTTACTGCTGAACTGGATCAAGGGAACTCAGCGTTTTAAATTTTCGTTTAAAGTCAATAAACAACTATTTAAACAAACCAACGTAGTCCATTTTGACTCCTCTTCAACGAAGTCGGCCGCAATGAGTATGTCTGATGACCGAGTTAAAAACTGTCTCTAGATCCCGAAATATCACAACCGTTGATTGAGAAAAAGTGCAACTGCTCCATTATTCGTCGCAATATGATCGATACGCATGCGACCAGAACGGAAACCGGCTTATTATTTTAGTTGGGTTTATCCACGTTCTAGAAGCCGTCGTATTATTAGACATTTATGTATCTTGGATGAGTTAAAGAGGAAGTTAACGCTTTTGTGGCTATTATATGGCATCCTGATGAATTTTTGGAAACTGGATTGACTGTTGTTAATAATCAGTAATCGGAAACTCCTTCAGTTTCCCACATGGAACGGTGTAGGATGCTGAGTTCATACAAAACTCTGTTATCACCATCGTTTAAGAGCTCTGCACAAAAAATGGTCCGGACCTGATTCCGTCTCAATAATTAAAACAACCATTGCCACTCAGGTGTTTGACAGACGGTCGATCCGTCTCGAAACAGCCTGACTGAGATGTCCGTGGAAATGCGACAGCCGCAGTCAATTGTGATTGATGTTCAACTTATGTAAAACCACAAATCTTTTACTACTTATCAATAGTTATACTAGTCGATCGCGGTTTTCATTGTGATGCTCCCAGGCAAGAAACGTATCATCTAGCCGCTTCTGCTCTGATGCTAGATGGCCAAACCGTGTATTTATATCATCACCAAACACTGATGTCTGGGTGCTTAGTTTGACCTAGAAGCCCAAAGAAGATGTGGTAGAAGGCGCACTTGATGGTGTCTAAACTACTTTCTGCTGAGAAAAATGTGAATGTCACAAACAAGCAACTTTTTTCTGGAACCCAGTGCATTTCCCACTTCAGTTTGGCCGGGGGATTGGACATTATCGTGAACAGAGAACACGGAAGGAAATTGGTGATTCATAACAGTAACCGGGGCCGAATTCACGTGAAGGACAGTGTTAGAATCGTAAACGCGCTCGTCGGACAGAGCACACACCCAGCTTCACATTTGAGGAAGTGCTTGTCAAAGCAGTTTACTGACCTATTTGTCGGACAGTACGGTGATTGAAAGTGGTAGTGTTTACCGGTTTTCTGGATAGGAAGGGGAGAAAATCTGGTTCAGGTCGGAAAGAAGAGAAGAACGACCAAAATGGTCCATCAGGACAACGATAACCCCCTGACACATCCCGGTCGTTTGTGACGCGAAAGTGTGTTGACCTGGAGGACACCACTTAGAGCTACTGACTCGAAAGTATGGCCTGCAGGGAGATAAAGGTAAGATTTTCTTAGAAGATCCTATTGGGAACCAGTAATTCAAGAGTCTGACTCATTTGTCAGTGAGGATGCAACGAACATCGATACCTGATTGTGATCATTAATGTACACAGTGGATGCATTCTGTGCCCTTTCTGACTTAATATGATTGATAATTAACAGTCCTGTTGGAATCGTTGCGATCTTATGGTTTGGACTTCTTAGTGCATAGGTGGTTACGCACAATAAAGTAAACGTCGGCCCACCTTATCGACTGACAACACAACCATTATCAATAAAAACTGTATTGAAGTGACATCATCTCGCCAAAGATGATGTTTGTAATGCAAGAAATCTCCGTAGCATATTACAGTAGAATAAGAATGATCAATAGTTTGTAACAACTTCTATAAAAACAGAACCAGAATCTCCACTGTTGTACTGCAAACGGAGGGGCAGACAGTAGTCTTTAGTGCAAGTAAGGTGCAGTTGAAAGCTGTTGGTACTTCAAGCCTGACACTTCCCGTCCACCTAACACTCTGTCGTTGTCGACGTTGCAAGTGGTACCCGAAAAGACGGATAACGACCGGC
>JTDE01003647.1:42730-79368 GCA_014338405.1 Paragonimus skrjabini miyazakii
AAACTTTCAAAAAGTAAATCGAAGCGCTTGATCTCTGAACATATTTCTCTTACTGCATGTGGCACCTCAAATAGCTCGTCCGTACTGTAGGACTAGAGATATTTAATATCGATCTCCGAAATGCCCCGTTTCTATGAACGGCAGTTTTAATGAGCTTCTCTGAACTCATAAACCACAAAGGTCAACTAGTTAGTTAATCCAATCGTTGAACTTGATTCCGGTGCGCCAACAGATGGGAAAGCTTGAAAACATCGAAAGCTGAACCTGTGTTTGTTGTGTTACTTGGAGTGTATTGATTAGTCACACAGTGCTCAAAGCGACGAATCGTGCGTCATTGAATGTCACAACAAATTCTGATGGGATTTTGTAATGTAGGCATCAGACTCACCCGAGACAGCATGCTTGGTGTCACTAACGAACATAAGGTTACAGAAAATCATTGATGACATTGCACGTCGTCCGTCTTTAGAAGATTCACAGCCTTATACTGGTCAAGACCTCATAATACTTGTACTGAATAAACCAATGTCGGTGACAACAATGCGCGATGGACTTTCAGTAGGCATCACATGATAAGATACGATAGGTTGCTGTATCTCAGGGGTTACGAATACGCGTAAGGTGGTCGCGTCTTGTCAGTAAAAGTATTCATCTATCTATCGAATGTAAACTGACTGTTTCGTGTTCATGCTATCTATTGATCGTTACTAATAGTAGCTTGACTTCACGTATTGCACAAAATATCTTGTCTTGTGATCCACTTGACCGTCCTCAGTGTTACTGTTACAGCAGTAGCCGGGTGTCCCAAATTTTGAGCATGCGCACACAACGTTACCAAAAACAACGGAGTCCAAAACAGTTTGCATTGAAAGTATGCTTCCGTCAAAATATTTCACACAGCCACACAAAGGCAGAAAAATATGTGTTAACTATCCCCGAGACATCTACAACGCCAGAATTAATGAGTACTCTCTTGATAAGGTTTTTGAATAAACTGGCCATAACAAGCACACGAAATGAAACCTTTGTTTGTCCCGATGACCTTATACGTTAACCACGTTTGTATGTTCTTTTATCAATGCCTTTCTTTCGTACTCGTTACAACTTATGATGAAATAATGTGATAAAATGGAAACGTTTTTGGTGAAATGTGAAATAAATAATTATATTTTGAATACTGTGCATTGCGACATTACATACTTCGTAGTGCAATCGTGAAGCGTCACTGTGTTATTGATTACAAGAAGCACATAGAAACCAGGTCGATCAAACCTTGACGAAATCTTCGGGCATTTTGAAATCAAACCCAGAACGATATCCACT
The DNA here is from genome assembly GCA_014338405.1 of Paragonimus skrjabini miyazakii. Classification (NCBI taxonomy): domain Eukaryota; kingdom Metazoa; phylum Platyhelminthes; class Trematoda; order Plagiorchiida; family Troglotrematidae; genus Paragonimus; species Paragonimus skrjabini miyazakii. Next base: position 44,054 of record JTDE01003647.1, read on the forward strand.
GTCGTTTATTGTGAAGTACTATCTGATAACGAAACATGTAATGCTTCAGAGAGGCAGACTTTTCATGCTGTTTTCATTCATAAATTAATGTTTGTTGCAGTGTGCACATACAACTGCAATATAGCATCGTCTCACTTCGTAAGTACAGAATAACCTAACTGCAACGAAGATGGAGCCTTGAAAGTAAGCGAAACCGTTTTCGATTTTGTGCACATTCACGTTTTGTTTTGGCGTGGAGTTGTGTGTGCATGTAGTAAGCTCCACTAGAGCATCGATCATGTGATGTTATCCTATTGAAATTATGTATATATCCAGGTGGGAACGGGAACATCTTCTCAGTAATAAGATGGTATGCATGTTCTAGTTTAATACAACCAAACATTTCACATGTTCAACTCCATTTACTAAAATCCTTTTAAAATATTCTAGTCCAGTCTTGTGTTATGCAGAAAACGATAGTAAAGGATTTTATTAACTTGGATACACGTCATACGTTGGCCATGATGCATTGAGCATAAACAAAAATTTCCGTTTGACCTCGACGAGAAAATTAAAGAGTGTTAAACCTGAACGAAGTAGTTGATGGGAATGTGCTAAGACAAATCATCATCCATTGGGTTTCGTAGGCTATCCACTTCTGCAGAAGAAGTGCGAGTTCGAGTATTTCTGATCTTCGCACAATTGTTTAACAGAAAAGCACCTAGGTCCCTAGAAACTTAAGTTTTCAAACTTGTTAAGTCAATCTAAGATGATAGATCAAACTAGATTTTATCAAATTTTATTGCTATTCTAAGTTTGACCGAACGTGTCCGACGTACCATTTATAATAAGAGGTTTATGACAGCTCTGAAACAAACAAGGAAAAGTTATGGAACTGTAATCCTGAGTATTGTACCATGAATTTGGCTAAGCAAAACTGTTTTACGTACCAATAAATGAAAACAGGTTGCAACAGTAAACATCAAGGCTAACGGACCAAACTGGATATGGCGATTCTTATGCGGTTCATATGGACCAATTCCAAATTTCATTTCTTCCGCTCTGTAGGTGACCGCTTTTTGTCGTGTTGTCACTCACCGACTGACCATTTTGTAACGATAAGTTGATGTCTACAGATGTATAGCCAGAATGATTCCTAGCTGTTCTGTCGAACCGAAAGTGAATTTTATAACTTCATTTTCGGAGAACATATTGAGTTGAGTATACATAATCAATCATCCTTCACTGGTCATTAAAAATGTATTCGCTTAGGTACTCTGTGAAAATCAGAGAACATAATACTCAGGAATCACTGTTATAGAAGTTGCATGCATTCAGACCGCATGATCTTGATCACCTACCTGTGTGGGTTTTGTTGGCAAAGAAGTATGGGGTATCGGAACCACAGAACAAGTACACCCTGGGCAAATAATTTTCTTGAACGAGACATTTTCTGTCTGCTAACATTGGGCTGTTTGACTGAGGTTTTGTAACCAAACGGAATAGCCCACAAAAGGCTAACCCAATGCTGTTCGCGACAAAACGTGATACGTTTACCGGTTATTGACTTTGTGTCATCATTACTGATCCAAGCTAGTTGACGCTTTCCATTCTGTTCATACAAACACGTCTTTCATGCGCCTATTTTCGACAGAGACTGGTAGGTGAGCATATAAACGATTTTAGCGAAAGACGATGGCATTTTCTTACTCTTGGTCTGTCTAGAAGTAAATCGACCTCCACAAATCATCATCTGTATTCCTCGCTGGAATATCCGTCGGACCTGATGCTGGTTGGGCCGAAGTACTCACGTGTCACAGTTATAACACAAGCTCAACAACAAGATGCTCGAATACGTATCGTTGAATGTATTTGACCATAGACCTGAGTTTTATGGAGCATAGGTTTTACAATTATTTAGCATAACAAAATATATATACAGATTAAAAATGTTTCTTGTTTAGATTCACCTCACCACTACTTAATGAGTAAAAACATGAACCAAACCAATCACGGATTGCGGAACTCCGATATATGACCCGGCAAATAATGACCACTTAGTTGCTGATCAAATCTCATAAGATTACATTCCCCAATATATTTCCCCCATTTGTTTCACGTGGTCATAAACTTGGCTCTCATTTCTTCCAGTTTTAATTGCTCTTCTTTACATAAGCAATATTTTGAAATTCGTCGACATGTTTGTAGATAAAGGCAATCAGTTTAGTCATACGCAATTTTTCATGCTGTTAATTTGTCCTTTATTTGAATGTTAGCCCAAATCCAGTGAACGGGTCAGAAACCTTAGATGCGTTAACGGTGTAAATTTCTATTTACCAAAAGAACGTGTCAAAACTGTATGAATCGTGTACATACGCACAGATGTTACACATCTGTACACAAACGCAAGTACAACGTACAGAAACACGTGCATCGGCTGACCTTGAAGGGTGGAATGGCCATTTGTTAAACTGATCAGCAATGAGCTATCTGAGTGGCCTGCTAGTCAAAGCATTATGGCTGATTGTGGATGAAGTGGGTGTAACTGATATATAGAAGACGATAGAAAACGTTGGAAAACTGTAGAACAATAATGCTGTCAAATGCTGCAGTCCCAGATGTTCCGATAACCATCATTTCGAAAGATACAAGAGGTAACCAACTGAAACATAATGGGGTTGTTGGTGACCAGAAATCGGTAAGAAAAATAAAACCTACGATAATTTGTTCGTTTGTCTTCTCGAGATAATTGTTGAAATAGACTGTGCTCAAGGAAACACATAAACGGTGCGAAAAATGACAAAAGCAATCCTTCTACAATAAACGTGGCTTTTATTATCAATTAGGTATTTGATTTTTCATATGACTTCATGCTTAGGTCAAATTAGCCTAGTAGTTTTATTAGAGATTTTGAATTTAAACTGATCGAGGAATGAAACAGATGCACTTTGACTAATGAAATTTGCAAGTCGAATCATAATGTGACACGAGTAAGAATGCACCGATAAATTATAATGCGCTGTTGTCCATAAATCGTGTTTAAAACAATCGGATTATTCTGGTAGTATAAAGCTTAAGTGAACATGGAGGTGTCCCCTTTGAGTAGTTTGGTAAATTTGTTAATTATAAATATATCTGATGGAAAAATTCCGGTCTTCCGTTTAACTCAAAACAACATATGTCTCGCTATTAGAGCCGCAAAGCAACGTTGACAATCTGAACAGTTTGCACAGTAAGAATCGAGTTATGCAACATCCATACTGTATACTTCCTGCTTACTGTGTGTTCCACGGTCTAGACTGCTGTCAGAATGCTCCAGAACAAGTTGTGTTGAAATCCATCAGTGCTGTTAATAAGTACCCAAGATTTATTGCCAGTAGGTGGGTTTGTTACGTTTCCATGCTTTATTTTGATATGGTACAATCCAATAATTCGAAGAGCTAATTCAATACTTTATGCAAAATTATATCAAATCATTCATTTGAGGAAATTCAATGTGTCTGTCAAATAACATTACTCATTTTGATGTTCGCTTCCAACTGCAAGGAAGATAGCAATATATCGGGTATCGAAATTCGCGTGGCAGATCAAGACAGGTCCATGTTCAAATCAGCCTTGGGTACAGCCCTTTCCTGTCTTGGTAGCGCGGTTGGGACTGGAAACATATGGCGATTTCCCCGTATTTTGGCTTCACAAAGTTATTCAAAAGGTCAGTAGCGTGTTCTGTTATAAAAATTGTTCACCCTGGAACAAAGACAAAAACCTTTCGTTTCTGAAATGCTGGTAATTTTGGTTGTATGTGGACATCAATAAAAGTATTCTATCTAATCGGATAGGTTCTTTGACGTTCTACGTGGCTTGGATGCTTCTACTGTTCTTCTGGTCCATCCCTCTCATTCTGGTTGAATACGCTGTTGGGCGCTTCACCCAAAATTCTCCTTTGCCAGCATTCTGCAAATTTATGGGGAAATACTTTGTCTGGGTTGGTGGCTGGCTTACTGCAGCAGTGTTTCTCATCAGGTTGGTTAAACATATTATGGACTGTTTGACAATATGAGGAGTAGCGTGAAGATTTTAGTGTACCTAATTGAAACTGATTTATTTCTTTAAAGTATCACCATAAAGTATCACATGGGGTTGTTCAGCATCAATCCGTCAGCCAATGCTTAAAATTTGTTGAGATAGTTTTTGACATTGTGAACGATATGTAGAGGATTGTGTTATACATTAACGCACACTTTTGGTAGAGACAAGGGTTTGATACAGTAGGTTTAACATAAACGACGGGCATCGGAAGTTAGCATGTTTTATGCTGAGGTATATCAAAATCACGAACAAAAGCCCTATTATAAGACAATCCAGTATGAATGCTCTCTTATATTCGTACTTTGTTAGGAATCTCTAACACTTCTCAAGCCATCCTAATAGTCGCTAGCAAACCTAATTTTGCGGCACCAACTAGTTTGAAGGGCATGTATTCGGGCATATCCGCCTGAAAATGTTTGCAATGAGAAATTGTACATATAACCAGTGTGTAGAGAATAGCAATGTGTCACCAACAAATAGCACCACTGTATTTCGTGATTGCTTCAAATGACCTTTGTTAGGAACACCTCGAACATGGTATCTTACAACAGTCATGAAAATAATCTTCTGGGGTGACCGACAAAATCTGCTCACCTAGTTGCTATTCTCGAGGTATTTTTGAGAAACTTGTTACACATAAGCTTTTTGGTTATATAGTAGTTAGTGCAGATATCCTTTGGAAATCAAAATACTAGATGTAACTCACGTGGAAACAGTTACGTCGTACTCATATACAAGGAAGGTTGACTGTAAGTTAATTGTCGAATGATTAATTTGTGGTGAATCATCCGAACAAAATTAGTAATTCAATATTACTTTTGATTTATAACTGTTGACATTCCAAAATGACTTACTTAAATGACTTTGGTGAACATGAGTATCTTGGTTTGTATGTATACATAAATATACGTCATGAATGTATTATGAAGTCACGCGTGTATATATATATATATGTATTACGCGAATATATATATATATATATATGCGTACATATATCGACGAAAAGATACACGTTTATATACGTGTCGATTAGAAGTTTCACTTAATCTTTGGAACGAAACGGTCGACTATGATTTCACTTATACTGAAGTTTGCCTTAAAGTGAACATCCTTATCACGACCAACACTTGGACACTGATCCACGTTAGTGTAGACCAACCAGTGTCCTTAACCCCCGCGTCAATTCAGCTGGGCTTTCAAACATCATAACCTGGTCAAGCGCAACGTGAAGCTGGAGGTGCACTGGATAATGCGAGTGTTACGTGAGAACACGGACCACAATTGCACCACAGATGAGTCTCAACAAAGAACCGTAATGTAATTAGAACACTTCAATTCGAACGAGGCTAGGTGAACACTCTGTCTGAATGTGACACCTCTAGATGAATAGTAGTTGTGTTCAGCTTATTCGAAGCAAGTTACACAAGCAGTAACACAACAGGAACACACATTTTGTTTTCAGACACCAAGAAAACAAAACAATCCAACCGTCTGAATACTATCACAAATGGGCTCGCAAGACTAGTCTCAGACATAATGGGCTGGTAACATACACACAGACTGTTGTTTGGGGCTGTTTAAATTATCTGCTGTTGGACACATGTTTTGCCAAGTCATATCACATACTAACCTCCTGTTGTATCCCAACTTACGCCGTGTTATCAATAATATGGATAGCGGAACATATAGATTACCAGCTGATGATTATACAGTGTTCACAATCTCTCAGATTATACACAATATGTTTGGACTATCTATTGTGGCTACTTGACCCATGTATAGGCTGCAAGAACACACATAAAGTCTCCGGACCTACAATTTTGAATACACGTTACAATGAAGTCGTAATTGGGTTTGCAAGTCATCCCGCCAGTTAGAAATAAGTGCTTGTATCGACTGATTCAAATCGGTATTTATTTTGTACCATCTTTGTAACATCTTTGAATATATTATGTTGGAACGTAATTCCATAATAATTACAACCTTGCGTATCGGTCATTTCAACAATGAAAAATCAATCCAACTAGTTTGAAAGGATTTTTGTATTTTCATGTAAACGCAGCCATTTACTCGGTTGTGCTGCTTTCACTTACTACCACTGACAACGTCATTGTTTCACTTTTTGTTTACTGTTTGCCAATTCCAAACGTTTTGTTTTAGTGCCTACTACCCTGTCATCATCGGTTGGTGTTTGTACTACCTCTTCATTTCTTGTACGGCTTCTGAGCTTCCTGAGTCAGAAGAAGCTGGAATGGCGTTGTTTACCGGGTTTACAAAGGTGAGACACTCTGAAGTTCTCATAAATCGATTCAACATACCAAACCTATGGGCAAATATCTTACCCAGTAATCCGTTTATATGGTGACTAATACGACATTGGATAAATATTAACTAATGCTATGGTTTTCCAATGCTTATGGTGGAACCAACATCCTACCTCGAGTGTATTTCTTATTTATACCGTTCATGTAGCCTTAAAGGCAGGGAATGTCATACTATAAAAAAATACCATTAACCCTACAGTCCTACAGTCTGTTTGCAGCAGCTAAGCGGAGGAAATGTGAGGTTCCCTGTTCAATCTGACTCCGATATTTTGCTTGCGTTGACGCAGTTCATCGAACAAACCGTTCACATCAATGTTTACATTGCTGTCAGAGTTACCCAAACAGTTCGTGTTTAAATTTGCTTACTGAGCGTTTTTCGTCTTCCTCTGGATTCGTCGAGCAACAAAACGAGTAACAAAACGGAGAATAACAACATCACATATTTTGCACCTTGAGTTGACGTATTCATCCAGTAAACTAAGGGGTTCATGATAAATTACAGAAGCATATACAACCCATTTTTCCATAATCTGTAACTAAAACAAATCGGACTAGGTTAATTCGGTTAACTTTCGATTTTGTCCGTTATATTATTAAAACACTGCTTTCTATTGCACGTTTTGCTGATGATAAGGACAACTAATTAGTGGGGTTATAGATGGCTATCTATAAAGATTTACAATGTTCTGTAATGAGTGGTCGAATGGGGCGCTTTTCATTCGATCACCTCTTCAGTTATACTGTTAAAGATTGTATATAATGTGGACAAAGTAACGTAGGTTACCTCACTTATGCTGTCAAATACAGACCCTCGATTAATGATAAATAATTCTTGACGAAGTTTAGACAAGTAGTACGAACCTCATTTGTGTTCGCAACATTCCGTGAGTTGGTTTCTAATTAAAACAAGCTTGCTTATTTCTTAAGTTGTTACACTCACAAGTGTGATTAACATTTGGTCATTGTTTTATCACTCACACACTGAAGAAGGTAAAAGGGATTTAGGACAGATATTGCCATTAAAGAAGCAAAGCGTTCTTCATACGAGTAACAACGTAAGTACAAAGACATTAAAGGCTAGTGGTATAATTGTTCAACGTTTCTTTACTAGGAACTGCCCAAACCAATCCCTGTGATAGATTATTAATACTGTGACGTGCAGTAGTCCATTAATCGTAATATCTGTTGTGATGACATTTGCTCATAATTATCCAGCTTTGAGAAAACAATAACGTCTACGTGCATCCGTTCCAATAGTTTCACTCGATTTTAGTGTAATTAATAATCGACGTAATTTGTAGACCACAGAGTGATTAGGGGAGCATTACTTATGTAATTGAATATAATCAGCGTTTTGTGATATTGTGCTTATTATCACACTTTATATCAAGAGTTATATGGACGCAAATTATCTCAATGTGAAATGGAGAAAAAGTGAACAGCTGCTCACGAACAATCATTGGGCATCTAAATATGCTTCAACTGTAACATAGTAGAAAAGAAGTAGTGCAGCAAGACAAGCTGCCTTTTAACGATTTATGTCGGAGAAAACGTGCGCAATTTTAGAACGGCACGTTCGAATATCAGTGTTAAATGAGGTAATAGCAAATCTTTTGTTCAACTGAGTGATTATAACACAATTTGGCATACACCAGCTTAGGTATGCTTTTCTTAAGTTTCGAGAAAGCAAACTTCAGCGATGAGACACCGCTTAGCATGTTTAGAGCGAACGGAAGTATTCAGTCAAACGCTGACCATCTCATTATCCATGTACAAATCTGCAATTCATTCCGCTAGACAAGAGTTAGGCAACAACCGTTGGAACCTCGTGTGAACTTATGTAATTTTTGAGACGGAGACATATTATGACGCAATCCCATACCTGTGAACAGCGTGCATGATCAACTATCCGTTTTGTTTTGCCTGGTATGTACACTATACACCTCACAGTAGCAAACCATTGTGAGCATAACGAATCTGAAATTGAAAGCAGTAAGCTTTTGGAGTATTGACATTAGCTGTTAGAGTGGAACTAATCTTCTGGCTTAAGTAACTACATTTGGAGTCAGAAGGTCAATACACAAGTTGAAGATAAACATTATTGTGTGGCTACCCCATCACTCAGAACAAGGCTGCATGCCATATTTGTGAACCCAATATTTCACTGTTTTTCCGCAGATATCTTGACATTTATGTGACACGTGTTCCACACGCGTTTTAATTTTGTTACAATGCGAACTTCACAACTTATTCGAAAGTCGTCATTTTTAATCACCAGCTGTTATGGAATTCTATAGCCTACTATTTTGCAACTTGTAAACATGCATGCCATGTATCCCCACTAGCATTGTTGTCAATTCTTCTATTTTATCACATCGCTGTGGTCTTGATTCTCTTTTTTAAGTAAAGCAAGCTTTCCGGAATACTTTCTGTCACTGTCGTAGTGAAAGATTGCTTAAACCACAACATTTCCTGCTCGAATTCATGAGATTTTTGAAATAAAATTCAAGATAATGATGCACCTTGTGTTTCTGCCATTTGGCTTTTTTTAGAGTAATAAGATTCAAGCACAGTGCGTCGGGTAACGGTCAAATTGTTCGTTTTGTGGAACCCTTTAGGTACGGGTTCGTTTCAGTAGTGCATACACGTTTCAAAGCATTTGGAAAGTAGTCACCACAAACTTCTATATATCACGCAGCCAGGAATTCAGATTGACAGCTTCTAAACGCTTGTTGAACATACGTATATTTACCAACTTATCAAATTCAGCCAAATTCCTGCGTCAAATATGAAATGTGACATAAAATAGCAGCCATGACAAACGGATTGCTAAATGCACTTTCAACGATTCACATACAGTCAACGAGCTCTGTGAAAAGCCGGAAGAACTGGGAGCAGTTTTGCAGGCGGCTTATACAAATGGCTTTGACATTGTTTTGAATGAGATGGCACCGTGATTACGCTGCGTCATAAACAGTTACTTTACAAAACCAATGCACATTTTTTCGCTGCATCCTTTCTATCGTTTAACACTTTGACCTATTTCTTGAAAGGAAGAAAACATGCATATGATTTTGTAAAGGGCAGAATTGTGCACTCGAGATTACATACAAAAGTAACTTTGCTCGAACAGAGCTCCAATAACGAACGAGTTATTAAAACGTGTATATATATTGTTGGCTATATTTGCAAACATGTGACCTTTTAGTGAAAATATGACTACATTTAAGAGAGGCTTTTTGGTTCAGTCAATTTAAACCCGATGACAAATTTATAACTTTCACAGGATTCCTACTGGCCTGTTTTCTGTCAAATCTTGGCTGTTGCACTGACGGGCGCATTTTCGTTTGGAGGAATCCATTTGGTGGAGAAAGCAAACACGATTTTGGTTCCACTTTTGCTCCTGATTTTGGTGTTCACGTTTGGTTGGTCGATGACTCGTGAGTATGCAGACGTTGGTATACAATTCCTATTCACGCCAACCTGGAGTAAGTTTAAATTGGTGTGCTCAAAATATTCGCCCATGAGTATGACGGCGTTTGTCGTAAAAGATAACATTGACAAACTCTTGTTTTTAGGGAAAATGGAAGTAAATTATTGAAGTTCTTTGATGGACATCACCTCGTGGTATAATCTTGGGTTACACTTCAAAAGTGAGCTTGCATTATAATCTGGATTTAACCAAACATAGAATGGAATAGTTTTTCTGTGGTAAACTAGAAGTGATATTTTTCTCCAGTCGATGATTGGTTAGTTTACACATACCGTATAGAATAAAATGCCATTAAAATACATTCGTATCGGTGTACTGCTACTGCTCTTCGTTCGAGAACAACCATATTTAGTGTAATTTATTGTTAAAACATACCGTAGACTTCATATATCTGTTCAGACTTAACGTCTCAGCCCTGTTCACCGTTATCATAGACTAGCTGAAACTAAACTTTTGATGATTACCATCAAGAGAAGTCACAAACTGTCAGGGTATTGTGACAAGCTGTCAACTATAGCTTGGTTATTTATCAATTCATTTTAATAATGAAGTTGCATTTTTAGTCACCAGCTCTTGAACCGGCAACATACGTGTCTGTTACCGACTGTGTTAACAAACACTGGACATTGTTTTCAGGCCTATGTTGTCTTCTTCCGCAACTCAAGATGTTTCAGAAATACTCGGTGGGTTACTACTTCAGGACGTTCTTATTTTGGATTACTATGTTATATAAGCCAAAGATTAAGGTGTATTGATTGTGGACATACAAATAGGGGACCATTCGACCAAATGATATTGCTAGGACAATGCTTGATGTTGAGTCATTCTAGAAACTATCAAATAGGTTTAGCTGAATGTTTGACAAGTTCAAATAACGTTTTCTAAAATGTAAACTAGCTGTTTGCATTACGGAGTTTATCGTAAATTATATTTCGGGGAGTATGTTTTGCAGCACCCACAGAGAAGCCTCTCACGTTGTAATAAGTGTTCTTACAGTGTAATGTAGGGTGTTCAGAATGTTCATTATAAGTTTGTCAACAATGCACTTGAAACCGGTTGAGTGATCACCGGTAGAGATTTACTCGCAAAAATTGGGATCCAAAGACATTCATTCTGCTGTACGAAACACCATTTGTTTAGTTTCGCAAATTCGTTTTTTGAGCAGAAGAAAACTGTTCTTTTTTGCTGCGAAGTATGACAACCCCTCGAGAAATCTGTACGTAGTTCGGGATCAGAAATGACGTTCACAAGTCGAAAAAGCGTAAACTTTGGAAATTAATTGGTTTCGTCCAAATTAACTGGCTAAAACTTGTTTGTAAGTAGGTTGTAATGGGTTTGGTAATCAGTAGGTAAACTGTGCTGATTTTTCTAAGGATCCTCATAGAAAGCACTATACTAGAGATGGTGTGGCACGGTTATCCAAACCAAGGTTGTATTGTCCGTCTTGTCTTAATAAGTAATCGCATTAAGAAAAATACGGGTTAATCCAAATGTCCAAATGCAAGCTCAGCTTTCTATGTGTATAATTTGTATAGTTGATGTCCATCTAATTAATTGGCTCCTTTCGTCTATTATATTGCTTCTGGATTATACGTAACTTGTTCCAAAACTGTCAGCCACAAAAGTGAAAAGAAAATTAGAAACGTTTACGTAAATCTAATTGGTTTCTCCCAAGGAGAAATGATAATTTACTGCGGACTAAAAAAATAGATGCTACTCAGCTCTGAGGTTATCTGTTGTTACAATGTTTCTTTAGGGGATAGTAAATGTTCTGCAACAATTCGAAAGCGTTTTTGTCCAATTTGAGTCGGTTGTCACCACTAATTATCTGGATAACGATAACCAGCTACGTACCGTTCACAAATTTGATTGCTACAAACATCAAAGAAATTTACACAATTTTCACGTTGTGCGTATGCTTATGGTGCAAATGAGAAAGTTTGCTTAAGACCAGCTTCAAGATTTATGATCAGTAAGTGGTCATAGCAGTAATAACAGGTAGCGTCTGGAAAGGACGGAAATCCATTATGAATTGTTGCGGAAAAACAAACGAGGAGAAGGCGAAATCTTACAGAGGATGAAAATGGGAATACTAGATGAAAATGTACGGGGTGTCGCCTTATTCGCTCAATCAAGCATAATTTTATGTCTGAATTTCTAAACTTAAAGTTTGCAAGTTCTTGAAGTGTATTTAGCTTTTGTTTATGAAAAGTTTCATTAGAGAAAATTGTTTAGGAATACGAAAACCAAAAGTAAAATGTTTCCTTAAAGAAAAACCATTTGAATAGTTCCCATGCACAGAGTGCGCGTTTGAAAAAACGTCGGTTTGTTTTAACAGTCCCGATCTCTGACGCAATTACTAACACGGATTCTGTAAGAAAAACAATTTGTGTAGTACGATGTCATTTGCAATTCACGTGTAATTCGTCTGTCATGTCGGGGAGAAAGAAAACGCTCTATTATTCACGATTTCTTCTTTCCAAATGTGACTGCAGGACTGATGCTACTGATTTAGTAAGGACATAAACCACTGTTTAGTTTTCATCTAGTTATGAAACCAGAATTTCCCGCTACTTTTCTCAACGATTCTCCGTAATGTTTTATTGCCATATAAAAGCTCACATCAGCGATGAATAACAGTAAATTGTTAACAATAAAAAATTTTGTTCCACCCATATGTTCCACAGGTAGCACCGATACTCTCCTAGCCATTACAGCATAATTCTACCATTTATGGAATACTGCCTTCACATTGAAATAGGTCTCTACTTACGAATTATGCTAGATCTCATAAATTTTACACAAATGAACAACTTCACTATCACTGCTGATGAAATATTGTATTGTCTGGCATTCTTGTCGTTTTACATTCCGTACGGTTGTCTTTTATATTGTTAGCTGACTAACATATCTTTTACAGGTGATGGTGTGCTTCTTAGCTAGTTTGTATGTCTGATATCCATCCATTCTTTATGCATTGAAACACGCATTGTAAGGCACAATCACAAAACACACACTACAAACAAAGAATGACCATCATCACCAAAAGTAAGGGAATCTAGAAAAGAAATTGTTTAGTTGTAAAAATGAAATGTTAGCAGGCAAAGAGTTTAGTTGACTTTTATGTCACACCTGCATAACTAAGTAAATAAATTTCGTAATTTTTGGAATTGTTGGTGTTATTAAATCAATACTTTATGAATGTAAGAATGACCATGCTAAACGGGCCAACTCCTGTGAAATCAAGTGTTTCAAATCGTTTCCGGTTCTATTCAGGAAAAACCAAACTAACTTTCTGCTTTTCCTTGAAGTGCACAAAATATTAGACTATTCGCTTTGTAACGAAATTATTAATACTATTTTTCAATCGCTTTGATGGGCATAAACCATATTTTTGCTTGTGAATTTAATCGGACACATATCAAAGTGTAACTGCGATGATGTGCGACGAGGTTCCAAATGACCTAGAAAATTGAAGAAACTAGTACCCTTTTGTCAAACCTTTACTTAAACCCCTAGAAATGACCCAACTGTTTCCAGCAGTTTACACCGAGGTGTTTTGTGAAAGATCACGTGAACTCAGCCCCTTCACAATTCACAGGTAGCCAAAATTGACGACAATAAATAATTGGTTCGTGTCGTTTGACTCATCAGGTCTGACATTGAAGTTTAAATTACCTTGAATTGGAACGAGGGAACCAAAAAAATACTTCCACAATTGATTGTAGACCTGTACCATATTCATCACTAAGTACAAAGTACAATGGGATAAGGGAACAGAGAACAATTCGCCAAAATGCATGGTTATTCTAACCGTGAGTTTTGGAGATACTCATACTGTATGATATGTGTGGATATGGAATGAATTGGAATGCCCGCATGATACGATTACTTGATTATTTCTTTATATGTGCCAGCAAACTTGACAACAAAGTTACCCTTGCAAATTTTTCTTATCCGGCTGTTTGTATTACTAATGAATGTTGTGTTACATTTGATAGCTCGAGAAAGACAGTTACAAAAGTCTGGGATTTTGCCAAATTCCAACCTGCTCTGTTTAGATATGCCCCTTCTGTCTGTGATTTTAGTCTAGCCGAAGCCAGGAATTTTAGCATTTGGGTTGTTTAAAATCTTGTTCAAAATCTACTAGATATTAACAGTTGAAGAATGTGAACTATCGATGCTTAGATTTCCTCATGGTTGACACACGCACATTTAAACAAACTGTACCTGATATGCAAGCGAAACTTAAGATTAACTGTTTACAGTGATGATCAGCTGGCGATAAACGGTTGAAGTAAATAATTCACTTGACCGTAACCTATACTAGTAAATCTGTCAATTTACTACAGGCTTTCTGAATATATTTTTAGCAACCTTTTAGGGTAAGCCATTATTTATAAGGCCTTAGTAAACGGTTTTTATCTGAGGCTCGTCAAATCTAACTTGTGATTACATCCGTTACAACCAGTGTTTAGGTAACATCGGTTGTTCATTTAGCTAAGAAAGACCCAGCTTATGCCAGTTCACGATTGTTTTTGCCGTGAGTTTATCGTATGACGCGTATTGGCTGAACGCAACTATCAGTTCCGTCTTTTACGATGTGCCTTCATACGTTGGCGTGTCCGCCGAAGCAGTTTGACACTTCACACTGGACTGGGTGTGAGCAGTAATGGCGGATAGGTTGCATATGTCGAGGTGATTACTACACGGCGTGGTTTCCTTGTTTGTTTACAGACCACTCGCCGAAACTGCATAAAACTGATTAAGCATGATAAATATAGACTTGAAACAGTTGATTATAAAATTTTACATGAGGTTCAAAAAGCCAGTACTTTTTCTTCTCACCTGGGTGCATGTAAACGCTACAGTTTTACGTGGCGGATAAATTTATTGATTACCTTTATCACACTTGATCACTGTATGTAGCACAGACGGTGATCCAGCATGAGCAAACTAAACATCACTCTGCTAGTGATCTTGGCAACAAGTGTTTGTCAAGATCTCCCTCAGTCACAACTAATTCCATGATGAATGCTTGGTATTTTGCAGGTCAACCACAAAATACTTGTAATGTTTCGACGATTGAGCAGAGTAAGAATTGTAGTTGAGGAAAACGAGGCAGTTGCATCGCAACCCATGTCTAAGTGTAAATGAAATCTTACATATTGTATGAGACCTATGCAGTTTGTCATTCTGACCGATCTGGAATCGAGGTTCGGTTAAATGTTGGCGCATGTACAATGTTTCCACTGATGTTGCATGAGATGGACAGTGAAATTCACACAGGCGGTGTGATCGGCAAATTTAGGTTGTATTTCACATTCAAATTTATAAATATTGATTTGATTCCTCCTAGCATAGCAGCAGTAAGTTAGGAAGAAAACTAAGATATCGTTGACTTTTATAAAGACCAGTCTTATTGTAATGCACATCTCCTTAACCAACCACGAAATATGAATTAATTTTTGTGGTCACAATCAATAATATTTTACCAGACATATGCGTAGACTATTGAACGAACAGAAAAATCACAAATCTTGTAACTCCTAAGTTACGTTTTGGGATCGCCAAACCTTTTCCCTCCGGGTTTTCGGATTAACAGTCAAATGACAAATGGCAGTGGACTTGTGAGAACAATCCAGCTTATTTTAGAACAAATTAATCAACCAACCTGTGCAGTACAATTCCAAGTCCCAGTGATTAATTGCCACGTTTACTTGGACCACCAGATTTGGACACAGAAAGATCAAATGTGTGCTGAAACTAAGTATACGAAATCTTAGACCGTTTGTGCAAGTTATCAAGTTACGTGTCACCAAA
Organism: Paragonimus skrjabini miyazakii; assembly: GCA_014338405.1. NCBI lineage: Eukaryota > Metazoa > Platyhelminthes > Trematoda > Plagiorchiida > Troglotrematidae > Paragonimus > Paragonimus skrjabini miyazakii. The sequence continues at coordinate 59,759 of JTDE01003647.1, forward strand.
ATCAGGCCATATAAACACTGCTTCAGCTGACGTGTCTATCGTCTCATCCAAACATAAAGACACTGCAAACAATATGTATGTTACTACTGTAAATCTCCTTTGTTATCAGTATGCCTTCTTTTCCTGCTTTGTTTGCGTAATAATATCACCGTGATACTTAGGAACATCACAGATTTTTTCATTACATCTTATTTCACTACAAATAGCCAGATTGAAACGAAATTAGTAAACTCCGTATTGCTTAGTTGTCGACCGGCTTTTTGACGCACTTTGCTGCAGTGATTAATCCTTATAATTCGTTTTATAACTTCCGCAAAATTTAGGTAGTTTTGCTCAACCAGATTTGTGGATTGCGGCTGCCGGACAGAATGCGTTTGACACCGGGGCTGGCATGTCAGTGTTGCTTGTCTATGCGACATACATGGACCGATCAGTTGGTATTGTACGCTATAGTGTGCTGATTCCTGTGATCAACAACATCGTCAGGTAAGCCACTGAGTACAGCAGCTGGCAGGTTTGTTACAGAAGAGAATTATAGTTTGGTTTCTGACAATTTTTGCGATCTCATCCTATACAGGTTTGCAGTAAACACGTCTCGGAAATGCAAGTAATGTTATTTTGTGGAAATCACTTACAGACTTCGCCCTTCACATATATAAACCAGGGGTGTGCTGTCATTTCTTCGCAAAGAGTTGAACGTAAACCGGTTTTGCATTGACGTCCGTAGTACCAACTAATCTACTATATAAATAAAGTTATACCCAACCACACATAAAAATGAAACAAAATGCTTTCAAAATTTCAACGTTACCAAGTGTAAAGGATTTGAATGTTTTTACTTCCTTGAGTGTGAGCTTCGGCGAAACGGTCCCTGACGACTAAAAGGGACCCACGTCTGGTAGTAATATCCTTTAGATAGTGCTGTGCATTTTCGTAAATTGAAAAATGATACGTAAGACGCACTGGGCGCAAACTGTCATATACTTTAAAATTAGGCGTAAGGTATAACCGAGTAAGCATGTATAGTGTGTTACTTGGATGTTGCTCATGCTAACAGGTATGTCCTAGTGAATGTAGCGGACTTCATAATTTAAATACTAGGAAGCTAGTTCGTCCAGTAGAATCTAACCGACAGCCTGTACTTAGTGTTTGAAACCTAATAAAACGTTGCTCTATTTTTCTTGATAGTCTTTACGCATCGTTTACAATCTTCTCAACGGTGTTCTCCACGCTCATACAAACGGACGGGACAATTACGCGATCCGCTATTTTGAAAATTATGCAAGATAGTGGTCCCGGAAGTACTGGGTTAACTTTCACTTGGTAAGTTTATAATTCATGGATAACCTACTAGTTTCCGACAGGCGACGTGTTGGAGGATCTTTCCAAACGAAAACATTAAATCTGCTCTGTGCGTCCAAATAAAATAATCTTCTCAATCGGACAAACATATTAGCTGCTGTTTCACTACTAGAACTGATTTTAGAGATATCACAGTGTTTTTGCTTTTGGGTGGGTTCTTGCGCGCATACCTTTGTTTTAAATGTGAAATATCCTTATGTGAAATGGTTCATCTGAAAAGCGGTTCATCTGATCATGTCATAAAGCTAGCAGTAATATGGAATAGATGGTTAACTTACGTGGGCGATGTAAAGAATTTTGGTTCTACATATTGGACTTCGACTGTTGCTAACAGGTTCAACTGCTGCTGATGCATCACTGTTAGGTGATTTATTTCAGCCGTTATGTTACGATGCCAGGCCGCCATTAAGACTACGCTGGACTTGAGTCTGAAGGACAAACTATCGGTGTACAACCGATCAGTTTTTGTGTACTCATTGTACTGTTGTACAGGCCGTACAACAAGACGGTTAGTTGACTAGATCAAAGCAAATCACTCAATTCGGTTTAATAATCCCATCAGTGAAACTGTCAGTGATTCGATAGCCCCATATCTGATGGATCAATACTAGGATGAAACTTCGTAATGTCTACGAATTCCCTACACGTCACACAAATACAGCCCGACAATACATATTAACCAGCGACAGACTGACCGCCATACATGTGTACAATCGATTTAATTGATTCAATAACAAATTTTTACAGAAATTGTGGTTCACGTATTCACGGCGTGCTCGCCCAAATCCTAACTCGTTTAGTGTCACTGGTCTGCAGTCATCGAACGAATAGCTATGCGTAACCTCTGTCAGCATGCAATGATTTTGCCTCAAGTAGTGAACATTTTTTACAAAATGATTTGTTTCACCGATCGACCGGTAACTCTCTAACAATACTGAGCTGATAGAGAATGACCGAAAAATAAATGTTCCCTACATATTAGCTTACATGAATGCAGGGTATTTTCCCCAAGTCCTTGTGAAGTACGAAACCGTTTTTAACTCTTTCTGTAAAATCTGCCAGCGCCAAATATAGGAGTATGGTAAACACTATAACTAGACCGAGGGGATTGACCACCTGATGCATTAGATTGCTGAATTTCAACCACAGCAAAGTCCACATGAGTTTAATCTCAACCGCTCAATTTATTTACAACTTTTGAATTAAAGGGAACTGAACAGGTTCATGTAATATGTATAGAAAGTGAATATTACAATGTGTTCAAACATTAAGTTTATTATTATCCGGCGGAAATAATTACTATTATAGTTTTGGTTTCATATGAATCAACGAAAAACGACGAAGTGAATTTAGAAACTTTCAAAGGAAAAATGATCTTGAATGAAAAATAAATACATACGGTCTTCATGCCTTGAACATTTTAAAATCCAACTAGTCGTACCAACTTTCGAAGTCATCTGCCGTATCGGAACGGATTTAGCTTGATAATGGTCAGTTGTTAAATCATGGCTGTCAATTATGCCGCTCAAATTTGATAGAATAGTTGGTGCAGTTGGTTCCCTTCTTAAATTTGAACAAAGCAGTGCGAAGACAGACAGAGGTAAAAGCTAGCATTTCGTATTGCCTCTTCAGTACCAAATAACAATAACCAGGAACATATATATGACACTATTAGGGTGGGGAGTGAAGAAAATAAAATAGCATGTTAGGTGGAGAACAACAACGCAAAACTATTAGGTCCATGGGAGTCTAAGGCGTACATATAATTGTACATATAATGCTGTCTTGATGTCGAAAATGATCACCATTAATACCGCGATTCGAAGTACACTCAGAAAAACGAACAATAGGTTATGTGAGCAATGTATACCAAAGTTGCTTCGCTTGAGCCGCGGTATAAATCTATTCAAAGTAAATATTTCGGCCGGATTTTCCACCACCGTTCATCTTCTCCATCGATTGTTGCGGCTTAAGAGTGGTTCGTGTTCTAAGCGGACTGCATATATGACATGACTAGTTTTTCGGACAACTGACGTATTGAACTGTAACACGCGGGATAAATTCGCATCTGTCTACAACTTCCAAATCGTTCGCGGTATGAATAGATATTGGTATTGATTCTTATATATATTTCCGGGCCAGTTGTTTCGAACTAGCATTGATATGCAATATATCCTAACCATCACTCAGTATACCACACCCGTACTGTGTAAAGTTTTGAATATTGTGAGTATTAAAGGACGGACCGTTACCGAAGTTGCATAGGATGTGTTCTCAAAATGGTGTTACAATTGAGTGTAACTGAACAATTGTTCACCTTGAATAAATTGATAAAAATTGCGTATGATGACAGTGAGCAACTAGCCGATGCATGCTAGCACAAAAGTTGTGAAAATATCAAACTGAAATATGTAATAACATTTATTTTTGCAATAATTTGTAAAAGACGAGGACAGACATCCTTCATTGTACAATGTCGGGCATAAGTGTGATAAAGCTGTTGTTTAACCAACACAATTACTGCCTTGAGTTTCTAATGAAAAACACGATGTGCTTAAATAATGGATGAAAAAATCATAGAACTTTTAAATACAATTTACCTTGTTTCACCCGTTTTCTATTCCCTTCTTATTCAACTGTTAGGATTCCAGTATTGTTCTCCAGAGTTGGTATCTTGGGTCGCGTTTTGAGCGTACTATTCTTCCTGTGTTTGACTTTTGCTGGAATCAGTTCCTTGCTGGCAACTTTACAAGCGTGCGTACTGGTCCTCAAAGAGATTGGAGGTAGGCTTGATTAACGCTAATTGATAGTTATACATATAAACAACCTGTGAGATATTTAAGGTTAATACACACCAGTTAATGTTTGTGTTCTGAATACAGACTTGAAAATTACAATTTAGGTTGAATGAAATTATTTAAATATGTTTATACTCAACGAATTTTGTTGTTTTTAAAAACCAAATGATAAAACATTCTTATCACTATATCGAAGTTTGCCATTGTCGGTTTGTAAAACTTCAGTTCTTTTTATCTAACTTCCAGTTTCCCATCGAATTTCTGTGGCTGTCTCATTGATCGCTCTCGTTGCCTGTGGTATTCCGTCAGCCATCAGTTTAGACATTTTAAAAAATCAGGTAAATTACTTTAACTTAAACGCATTCATCAATACGTAAATCTATTCTTTAACTATGTTCCAGATCAGTACAAAATATACTGTTTGATGCTTAAAAGTTGCGAACACACATTGTTCTAATGTATAGTGTTACTACAAATTGGTGGTTGTCCTTATAACTGTTCCACTTGTCACTGAGATTATCTCTCCAATGCGGTTCAAGAAAGTCCTCACACTGAGGAAACACGAATTGGACCATGTCCAGCTGTCTTGCATCTACTATACATATTTTCTGTCGTCATCAACAGAATTTTCAAAGTACTCATCACTTGCGTCCATTCCAGTTTGTTGGGTTTGTCATAGATTACAGGATTTCACGCACCTCAAAATAAAACCGGCGATGTGTGCTAGAAACTGTTGTGTCGTTTAATTTCGTTGTCTTGGCACGTCAATATCATTTCGGATTGAGGTTTATGCGCGTTTTCTGTAGGCTACACCCAAATGATTGTGTGAAAATGAAAAGGATAGCATTATACTAGTCTAGATCCAAATCGTAGGCAGCTTTAAACGAGTTTCAGCTAGATCCAGTTATCAAAACACTGTCCGAAAGATTCAGCCCTACTGACAGGGTCTTATTTTTGCCTAAGGGATCCATTCAAAATCCATAAAATCATCGGTTTGTGAGGTTATTCACGATGGGTGCAACTCATCCTACTATGTTTCAGTAAAGTGGTCATCAAAACAACGTGGAATTTCTCTTAAGCAATCGTGTCCTTCCAGTAGACTAGACACGCTGGACGTCGTTACCAGCATAGAGAACACTAACGTGGATAGGTAATACACGTGTTGATTTGATATCTGTCCACAATTAGTGAAGTGATTTCTACCGGTGATTGGTGGTGGTATATATGCGTACTAGGTGTTAACAATCATTTCAACGTATCTAAAAGTGTACCGAATGAATTGTGTCTACCATACACTTCCAGTTTGTCATCTAACTAAACCAATAATTTCCATTGTGCAAGTGATGGAGTTACATTGGTTTCTTTCAAATTTTCATTGACAATTATTTGTGTGAAAAAGCCAGAGTGATTAGAGCTAAGCTAACCCACATATATCTCTATCGACGTTGAGTAGAAGCGATTTTCTTGAGTTGCTGAAATTTGAGTACCATTTATATGTTGTAGCTCCTCACTCGATCAACTAAGCGTATACTTCTCTATCATGTTCATTCTGAAATGGACTGAAATCATTCTTTTCTCTCTTCACACGTCAAGTTGGAAGCGCGCTCACTGGAATGTTTACTAGTTTGTGTTTATAGTAGAGTAACCTGGATTGGACAGTAAGCGAAATGTAATATACCCTTCGACAGAAACAACATCTTAGTAGATCAGAAGAATTGGATCAGAAATTACACTCTGAAACTAATACACACGTCTGCATCCATCATCCGAGTCTCAGCGGGTTGAGGAACATTGAACTACGAGCATTATTACGCACAATATACCTGATTCACAAAGCTCTGGTATCGTTTCTCAACCAGTGTTTCATTCGGACCTATGGAGGTTCTTGGCATCACTCATTGGTCTGTCTAGTAGACAGACCGGGTCGGATACCGATTGATGCGATTGTTGATTGGACACCGTTTGCTGTGCATGCAGTGGCGTTGGCAATTAGCTTACGCCTCTTGACATCAACGGAAAGGTTGAAATGTGCCAGGAAGTCGGTACCGATCTGTGGCGTTTGAACATCAGCAAGCAGGAATATCCATCGAAAACATCGCCGGAGACCGAGATCGATGGTGGGAGAACGTTCTCCGCGGGTTTTGATGCGACTTTGATTTGCGGCCTGTATATTGTACTGGCCAGACTGTAGTCGATCATTTGGTTGCGGTGGAATGACGCTGAGCTCGGCTCCGGTATCGATAAGGAACCGCAAGCCGGCCGATCAATCTCTGCTGGGCCAGCGACAGTCGTCGCCGTTATTGGCTGGCCTGCCGGTTTGACGGTGACACTTGGCGGGTTCGGAACGTGCACGGTTGGGTGCACTTCTTCGCTTTATGTCGGAAGTTTTGGTGGTACCAGCACCACCTTGATGGACTGCGGGAGTTAGATCGTGCACGGTTTCTGGGTGGTTGCCTTTTCAGCTCGTTGATCTGTATGGCCATACTGTGCATACGATAGCCCATCTTCTCTACCAGAAGTTTTAGGCCATCGTCAGTAGTTGAGATCGAAGGGAACGACGTGGGGACTGCTGTAGTTGCGGCGCACATCGGTTATGATGGGAATGTTTCTGATACCTTATCTGCAAGGGCTGTCAATTTGTCAATTAAGCAATTCTCATTCAAGGCAGCCAACATATGTTGCAACGTGGGCGGCAGCTTTTCCGCCCACAACTGCTTCAAGATGGCGTCATCGAGTTACCGCGAGCCTAAAAGGCCTCTCATATAACGTAACAACTGGGATGGGGACCAATCGCCTAGCCCGACTGAGTTGAACAAGACATGCAGCAGTTTAGCTTCTGACCTCTTAGACCGTTTTATGGTGGCGTCTGTTCGGGAAAAAAAGTGGGCTCATCAATTTTGTAGTGGATCTGAACACTATACAAAACGCAGGCATGAACACGAGATCAAGAAGGTGATAAAAATGGAAACGGTCGACTCACAATAGTTGGTTAAAGTGCTTTGATTTAGAACTCCACTACAACAAATGCAGTATCCAATAGATACAATCCGTCGCGTCGTTCCTAATTAATCTTGGAGGTCATAAGTGGGGTAATTCCGATGACAGATAAATAAGGAAATTTGCCGCAATAGTCGGTTGATTCCCTCAGCTTCTAACTCTCCAAAATTCCGTGCACCAGCGACACTGAACGCGGACAGAACGCAAGGCTCGCGAACCGAGAAGTGAGTGAATTGTATTTACTGATTATTGATTAGGTCGATTAAGTTGGGTTAAAAGTTCGCTGTATATGTGAAGTTGGGGGAAGTAAAAAGTGTGAACAACAATCAGAATTACGAAATCGAAAATAGTTTACAAAACGTTACACCGGCAAAATGGAATTATTCACGTTAATGCGATTCAAGTTTTAGACAGGTATTATAAACCGGAATGAGGCGCGACTACCGTAGCAGTTTTAATAGGTGATTCGTGTCAACAGAGGTTCCGTATAACAGATGAATTATCGGTATACACTATTTATCAAAGTTCTCTCGTAAGTCTGCGGAATCTTTGAAGAAAATAAAAGGAAATGTTTCAAAACGTCCTCCTCTTCATCGATGCCAGAAAAATATGGATGGCTTGAATATCGGAAAACCTCAGAAATAAATTTAACCTTAACGAGTAAACTACAAGAAAGGTACTGGATAAATGGAAAGCCGTAAGATTATTCAGAACAAAATAGCGAATTGACTAAACGTGTAGTGTGCTATATTGGTAATTAACGTTTGGATTACAGTTGGTGATTTTATTGCAGACACCCATACTTTTGATCAGAAATTTTTGCTGAATACCAACGTGTATGGGGAAACGTTTGCCAGCCTCAAGTATGTTGGATATTCAATAAAAACAACTGGAACAATAGCAAGGTCATAAAAGTACTGTAAAGCAAATTCTCCTTAGTTAACGGGTATTTCTGTCGCCCTACATAAAACATCCCACTTGTAGCGCCGCGTGCAAGTGTCCTTGTTTATCTATGCAATTAAGTTTTCTTGTACTAAGTTCATTTTCTTGGTCTAGTTCTATGAGGAGAAATAGTTCATGACGAACCTTTGAAGAAAATCGTGAGATATACATCGTATAGGAGCACGATTGAGGAATTTTTTCTGATTTGGTACCAACCCTAGTAGATTAAAATCATGCCTTTTTCGGATCACGTCCAATGTCATTTTCACGCTTACAACACTTCTTTTCACATCTGATCAGTATAAAGCGTTGGTGTGAACCATTGATATATTGCTGTCTTCGATGATGAGGAGGATGATGAATTCGGTTGGTTATCCAGATGGTTAATATGTGGTTTACAGTTTTAGGTACTCCCATACATTTGCCAAAGTTTAACACCCTAGTCATACACAATTGAAAATAACGCATGTGCCTTTGTATTTCGAACCAGTATGCACGATCATACATTTTGTAGTCGCAATTCCCACTCCATATTTCCTGTATTACCTCCACAGGATAACACTTGGGGAAACGCGTTGGTCATTTCTGGTGTACTGCTTGCTGTCTTGGTCATAAGTTACAATCCCATGCGTTTCCGACGTATTATCATTAACGAATACGGAACCGATGATTGGCCAGCTCCCATATTCTGGATTCCAATTATCACGTAAGCAAACCTACATAAATTTAGTGTACGCCGTTTTCGGTTCATTAACATTGTGGTTATTATACGACATTTAATCTATAATTACATTAACCGTTTGACATTCGTACTGAATGAAAACTTTTCTTCATGGACAACGAGTGAATTTGTCACTTATAAGCACAACGTTTTACACATTCTGTCTTCAGACGTGAACAGTGTTGACCAAACTTGAGGGAAGTAGTTCGTACTTACCTCATAATACCAGTGAATCTCACCCTTCAAGATGTATTCTTACTTGAATACTCTTTGGTTAACACATTATGCACTTACTCAAGTTTTTGTTTAATTAACTGTTCATTGTATTGTGTACAAAACCATCCAGCTATTAGCTTGGTTCCCTACAGCTTTTGTGATAATAACATTTCAGCAATTTGTTCAAACATTCAGTTGAGTTGGCTTGAGTTGTCCAGTATGACACACCTTTGTGGTATACATTCTCAAAATTTCCTCCTATGAGTCGTTTATGTCAAGAGTTGTCTGTACGTTACCAACCGCTACCTCAGAATTATGCTAAGGTTTCGTAGCCCGATGTGTAAAGTCAAAGATCACGTCTTCTTATTCCAGAATATGCACAAAATACTGAATCAACTAGGTTGAGTACCCATGGAAATGAGTGACGAACTGCGGTCAGCACATCGACATATTGCACGCTCAAGTGCTTCTGATTAGCTGAACAATGTGGAGCTGTAAAATCAACTGTCAAGCAAAGTGAGAAACTGTCTGAATGACAACAAATGTCATTGTTTGCAATGTCCTACAATCGAGACAAACGCACCAATGTTACATGCAGTGGTTCTCCAAGGCTATCATTGTATTCTGACCGAAAAGGACGCTTGGCGTGGGAGTTCTTTACTGCAATGAAATCCATAGCAGGGTATAAGAAAAAACAGAACAACGAGCACAAACACTAATCTGTACGGTTATCGTGTATTCATATCTTCGGCAGTGGCGCAAGAACATGCTCATTGTGACGCCTCACATATAATGAGTGTGTATGTTTCCAAAAGTTGTATCCCGTCTCGGTCTTTTTGGAGTAGAAAACCGTTCTTTAATTTCGGTGAGTGGAAGTCGTGTTGCAGGTTTTACAACAATCAGAAGTAGTGGGTAATCGATAAACAATAATATAACACCATATCAACGTTAGTAAACTCCATTTTGATTAGGAGTTCGTACTTGTTTGGATGAAGGCATGTTGTGAGTTACAGCTTTCTGTCAAGCTGGACACTGAATCCAGTCAGTGAAATGGTTACGGCTTCTTTGATTCACACTCGACCGCATCATACGTTGCGTCAGCGATTGGTGTACTCCAGAATTACGGGCCATTGAAGTAGATACATAGCCGGAATATGGAATGTTCAGTCCAGCTTTGTACTTACTCCTCTGACATCTATAATTTCAATGCACACGTTTTTAAATTCTCCACTTAAGTGAACATTACTGTACAAAGCGATAGGAATCGGTCGGCCGGTATTACCATTCTGAAGCATAAACGTCTGCAAAATCTTTGACGAACGGGTGCATCTTCTTACTCACAAAAAGTACGAGTGACACTTAAACAATATATATCCATTCTTTTCGCTAAAACATGATATTACCAAACTAGCCTCGTGTTCTGAATTATAACTTGCCCCGTGTTAGCCTTCATCGAACGCTGCCTGCTTTTGTTCACCAACAGTCGATACCCATATGGTATATGCTTGCATAACTATAGATCACCTCGAGTAAGTTATCGGTCGCCAAAGTAAGGCAGAACATACTATTAAACGAAATGGTTTTGTTACCACGTTTTCCCTCTGACCCTCTGAGGTTCCTAAATGATATCACCTTTAAAATAATTGGTTGGTTTCAGAAATTTAACAGCAAAACCTCATAAATAAATCATATAATTTTAAAGCGTATTATACCTCACATGCTTTGACGAAAGGCATATACAGACAGAAAAACGTTGAATCTAAATGCAAGCATGCACATACAAACTACACGAGAGAGGAGAAAGAAGTAGTGATCCTGGACTATTCGGCGAGGTCCTAACGGATTTCCAACGTATCGTGCAGTTTCACAACGTCGTCGGACTAGTCTACAAATCCCAATGATTTCAAATGCCAGTGGATTACTGCAAAGGGTGATTTGTTCGCTCGAAAACACTACACCCAAACAAATTCATCGATATCTAAATGACTGATACCAAATTTAGAGACATTATACTCTCAATGCCTTCGTTTTTTATTCAAAGATGCGTCTGGTATTTCACGGGAGCGTCTTCCTTTGGGCCTGTATGCCTTTCTGTGTTAATATGCGTTTTGTGTTAACACGACGGTTATCGCAGTAATTAGACAGCTAACCGAATCTGCCAAAATAACTTAATCAGGACACTGCTATTCTCTCCTTTATTTTAGAGTGATTGTACCGGCTTTGTGCATCTTCCTAATTACTTGGTGGATATATGAGTATATAAAAAAAAGTGAAGTTTGGTACGCTCTGTCATTGGATTCCGTGACTTGCACACTACTGGAGGTAAGCTGTACCCGCAGTCTGATGTGACTAAGACGATTTTTGTTTTGTAAGTCGATTCTATGAATGTGGTCAATGTTCAGATTTACCCTTTTTTATTAAAGCACGAGATAGAAACTGTGTTCATTAACTGGGCCGCTGGTTAGACACTCTAAGTATCAACGACGCATTTTTGTATGTGAATGTGATTTCATTCTGAGTGAGTGCATAGAATGGTGCATTGTAGTGAAAGGCTCTTGTTCTCACAGGCAACATATCATCAGAACTCGAAACAAATACTTTCCGCAAAACGAATATCCAAACTGCTCTCTCCACATACTGATTTATACCATCGACTGAGTTACCGAACATTTGTTGTTGTTACGTTGCATCGTCGCCTGTGTGTCAACAAGGTTAACCAATAGCGGACAAAATTTTTAAAAATTCGATTTTTTACCGTACCCAATTTGCGATCGTTTAATCAGGAAGAACTGTTATGATACATTTACTTTAATGGTCAGTCACCCGTTAATGTTCAGTCAACTTAATATGGCAAGTGACATGCTCAGAATCCCTAGTTAGGAGCATTAGATCAGTTTGTAAACATTTCTCAATTACGAACTTGCAACACAAATTTATATAGACGAAGGGTAAGTTAAAATCCGAAGACATTTTACATTTCATTACTAGTAATTGATCATAATTTTGATTCAGGTAAATCCAACATCGCTTAAAGGTGGTTGGGTTTCGTCTTCACATAGACGATTCATCTAATCATTTTTGAAGAAGAGTACTATGCTCGAGTCTTTCTAGCTAGAGCTTGTCATCGCTAACCATGAAAGCCCGACTGGAGCTATTTTAGCTAACTGTCAAATAGTTTCATTCCAACTGTTACAGATTAGTGAGTAAATAGATCGTGCGAAAAAAACATTCACGAACTTTGTGGTTCTATGTGCAACTCGCAATGATTAGTGACAAAAACCGTTTCAGCAACCATCACAAAGCTAACACTTATATGTACTGCTCAATTATGTTCGCAGCGACAACATTGCTCATAAGAACGATAAACGACTACTTTTGACTTCCATTTGCAAGCATCGGGCAACAGACTTCAAACATTGATCTATTGCAGTTCCCCGTTAGGTTCAAAAGCAAACCAATTTGGCCGTTATTGGGTAAAATCAAATCATTCATCAAAAACCCTGTTACACTGGAATGAATTATATGTGATCTAAATCTTTTCAACGACGCAAACCTTAATTACAAATTACATGAGCTAGTTTTGTTATCTATACAACTTTCGACATCTACGGTCTAAAAACTACAGACTGCCTTTTAAAAGTCTTTGGCAAACATCAAATTCCATGCCTAACCAATTGCACAGTTACTTGGGTTAATCAGATGTATGCCATAGTGTTAATACATATATGGTATAGTATTTCAAATAGATAAATTAGTATTCGCTGTGGCGCCATACTACCATAAGTTTTAATAGTAGATTCAAGTAAAAATTCACTTATTATATATTGGCAAAGAGGGGTTACAATTTAGGAATACAGACAGCTTCGTCAAAGTTGATTATACATCTGTTTTTACTTGTGTAGTTAAATTTTAACGAGTGTTGCCTTCTGGTTTATTTGCGATAGTCGGAAACTGATATGCGATTGACAAGTTACTTGCTTGTGCTGAGCTCTTGCGTAGCGTTGGTTATCGGAGCCTGAATTTCATATGTTAACCTCATACCTGGTTTGATTTGTGTTAAGCTTTCACAAAACAACACAATTATGTCAACCGGAATAATATCGGCGACGCCAGCACATTGGATAACTGACACATCGAGGGCAATATCGAACAAATTACAGCTTGCAGATCATATCAGCAGAAAGCATGAACGTCATTCTCATCTTCTCGTGTCCTATGGGTAAATTCATAACAAAATGCATGATAAAGAATTCAAACAAAACGCACGGGATTCTGTCATCTGTGCTGGGCCACATCTTCATAATAGCATAAAGCCTGACTGGTGTGGTTAACCAAACAGTTTACAAATATGTGACCCGGTAAAACAGTGGGAGTTGATAGCGTTGGCAGGAATGCGGTGAGGGAGTGCGTGGAAGACGGATAACGTTTGATCAGATTGAGCGTCAGGTAACCTGTGAGCTCTGAAATCCAACATGTGAATGTCCAATACACTTGCCTCTAGAAGGTTAATAATTTGACGGAGTTAAAATACAAATGGAAGTATCCCACTAAACGCGAATTCTAAGTGTATGACGTACATCAAAACTTCACCAGCCTAAATATATTTTGTATGAACTATTGATGTGAATAATTCTATAAAGTATTGTCTCTCAAAGTGGTCCTTGGTGTTAATATAACCAACTACACAGGTGTTTCTATGAATTGTAGTCACACAAATATTTGGAGTTGCAACCCATACAGACAAGTTCAGTAACAAACAATGCCACTTTGATCCAGTGGATACAACGTGACAGTTTATCAGTGTTGCTCTGAGAGAAACTGTTGACATAATCATCGTTCACCTAAATAGAAATGATAGGACCGCTGATTTGCTGGCCGATAAATCTAATACACTCCTGTACGTGGCTACCGTGGATGCAAAGTTTTATTTTAAAAAATAATGACCTTCAGTCAGGCTAAAGTTGCTCTCATGAGGAATTCACTACCTCTACTCGAATGCTGAGTTATTGATCCAAGAGGAGGCAAACGATGTTGACACCATCTTGTGTGATCACAACAGTAGACTGCTAAATTGTTTAACAAATATATCTCCGTACAGGGGTAACATATGGGCCAACTACTGCACATATTTCAATCAGTATATACCACGTTATTATCACCACCAAAGTTCGTTGTAGACAGAACTGTATGCTCGTTGAATGTCCAGGCAATTACGCGGTAGCCCTCCTCTCTTGCTGCTTTACGTCAACGGCACTTATTGAACAGCAAACATCGTATTGCTTTACGAAAACTTTCATGAATTTAAAATAACCTCATTTTTGATGTGGCAAGATAAAGACATAATAAAAGCGATTAATTTGAAAATTACATCGGCTGTCAACTGGAGTTATTCTGCAGCCAACCTGATCATTTCGAGCAGAACAACCCACCTACCCACCATGATAAAAAATGCCACTGAACCGCGTCGTATTTGAAAAGGTCATTTCGGGGTCTTGGTCATCTACGTGGTCAGGAACGAACAGACGTCACGTGATCGAATACAACCGACTGTACGTGACCTAATGGTCGTCATGGCCTGATCAAAACGTCACATGCGATGAACACAGCTTGCCTGATTAAAGACGGACGCTCTAGCAAATTTGATAAAGCAGTCTTTCCACACAAGTGGATGCTACTTTGATACAAAGTACAACATGCTACTTTTTGTCTCAAGTGTAATAATGTTTACTTTTGCTTACTCGCAAGCTTACATTCAGACCTTGAAATCGATATTATGTATAAACAGATAGCCTGGTACATAACTAACTAACTTTAGCAAAATAAAGAAACAACCAAATCATATATCATGTCATTCTAACCCAGGTTGATTTCCATTGGGTTTCAAATAATCGCTCTCAATTCCTAAGAGATCATAACTTAAATGAGAAGAAATAATTTAGAGCTTTTCCTTAATAAAAGAGACACTGATCACCAAGATAGATGCAGTCGTAAATAGGTACATTTGAAGCCTGAAAATGCTTTTTGAGGTTGTCTCACGAGTTAGTATTATATGATCCTTAAACAAAAAATGTTCGTGACAAGTGTATTGCCCCAAGCCACATCAGGCCGATCTCTGGTTCAATAAGTATGACTTGAGATATGAATGTTTAACTCAGACCTTATTTCTTAGTACTGATTGACTACAGACAGACCGCGTAATGTACGGATTGCTTCCGGTGAGTTCTGGAGTTTCATGGAATGATATATATATGCAAATATTTACTTTCAACTCCGACGTTCATTACCACCTCGGTTACTTGGATACACTGACCTGGAGAAGGTAACGGAGCACCTGATTTTCCATACAACACTCAATCTTATGAGCACCAGTTGGGATGATGCGTTTTCTAAAATTGCTGTAATTTTTAATAATCTCCTTAGTTGAATGAATATTATGCACCCTGTCTGAATGGACTGACAAAGATGAGACCGTGAGCATCGGCATATCATTTGTATTCATATTTTCTTGTGACAAATACAAAACTGGCGAAACGATTAAATAATCCCGGTAGATAGGTGGCAATGAGTGTCTATTAAATAGTCGAAGCTCTCAGCATCGTCAACCTAACTGCTCTTCATGCATTTTTAAGCTTAACCCACGTGAAATTTTCAATCACGTGACAGCAATCACCTTGCGAGATAAACCCTATACCCTTAGCTAAGTAATCATCGTGGTGAATTATCAGTCTGAGATGGTGGGAATATAATCGAATAAGAAGTCTCTTCGTTGCAAGCTATCGGTCGATACGAGTGTTAGTCTGACCGCTTCTGTTTAGATCAGCCTGTCGCTGGTGGTTTGTGTGAAATTGCTGAGTTAACTAGGCCTCGATGCACAGTTGAGATATGTCGTTGCTAGACAATCGATTTTTATTTGATCACCGTCTATTGTTTGTACCATACCATTTCTCATACTGGCACTGAATGTTTTGAAGAAATAACTTCAGGTATTCACTGATTATTACCTGGTGCATGGGGGGGTCTGTCCGCCTTAACAGAAAAGTCTGAAATGCAAAGAATTTTGTACTTGACCTAGAATAATTGATAACTTTGTGAATTTGTAAGGTACTTCTCTACTGATGATCAGCAATCACCAATGTTTGGGTGTGGAACGCCATATCCGATACAATATTATCTGACATGTTTATGTCATTGTTTTCATTAAACCGACGTTTCCTTTACTACCTACGTTCAACTTTGTGACTGTCTATCGATCGCCTACTAGATTGAAGCGTTTAATTCACAATCTTTCCTTGTGTATACCTGCTGAATAAATAATTTCTTGATGTTTTTACGAAACAGTGGCTCATACTGCTGGTCCTTCTACTAGCAGCGAACTTCTTCGTCATCTGGTACAAAGGCGATCTCTATCTAAAAACTCGAAAACTGGGTTCTGATCCCTATGATCCGTCTACTTACGAGGAGTGGGATGCGGTCAAGATAGACGACCTGCGATTGAGAACATACGATGAAATGAGCACAACTACCACTGTGGCGCGAAAATTCTGATTTAAGTTTGATTCACGTTCTTCGATAAGAGACTGAGATATACATATGTATATACATATATATATGAATATATTTTGGCTTGCCCAAATCGCGTTAATTTGAATAAACTTAACAATGTCGGATGGAGTTTTACAGCGTGAAGTCCTGTTAGATATTTTCTGCACTGGATCCTCGATTATTCATACTTATAGGCACATTATTGCTAACCGGTAACCAAAATATGTTTGCAATGGAAACTGGTTCAATAAATCACGAACCGACAAGTAACTCGTCGTGGAGAGGAAGAAGTCCAAAAGCTTTCCAAGCATATCCGTAGGTCTCATGCCCAATAAAGTACGGAAATACTGTTCAGGGACTATGCAACTGACGTAATATCATAACATTTGCTTTCTGGCAGCTTGTAAAATCAATGTGCTGAAATCTCTATGATGAGTTTGTTAATCGGTGGTGCATTTAAAGTTCGAAACTAGTAATTTGGCTCCAACAAATCGCTTCGAAAAGGGAGTTTACTTCTCTGTATGACAGTCTGCCAGCCGGACCGTAAATCACTGGGAAACGGGATGTTGTGCTCTCTGAACTAATACTCATTGATAGAAAGGGTAGCGAAAAGTTCATGTTACAACTTTATTGATAATGTTTATTTGAACCATGCTATCATAATGCGCGTGATAATGCACACAGATTGGACGAACTACTAACGAGACAGACAGTGACGACTGATACATAATTTCAGAAACAACTCTTTTACGGACAGAGTTGTATTAGTTGATGTTTCACTGCTTTTAGATGTCATAGAACATAAAGGTTCCAGTCGGGTTTACGTTATGATTGGATCGGTGGTCAAACGAGGTTCACTATAGTTAGTATAACCTTTAGTCTATCTGGTTTGATCGTTACAATCCTAAATCTTTGAAATGAAAGTGAAATAAGTATCACAGATAAGAAGCTTTGACATTTGGTGTATGCTATCAATACGGGCGACGCAAGCATTTTAAATATGATTGTCGACAGACTAGACACGAACCGCTTTATGTAGTAGGAACAAAAACATTTAATCTAAACTTGGCCCAGAAGTGTTTTCTGTTTTATCAACATTGCTTTGGGGATGACGACCATCTTTTCACTGCTTCTGAAATCAATATAAGGACTGGAGAATAAGGTGTACTTGTATTATACATTCAAGGAAACATACGCATTTGTCTGTTCGTTTCTTCTATGCAACTGGTAGGTTAATCACTGCACGTTACCTCATAGACATATTCTCTTTGACTGCCTGTGGAGCCTTGATACTTCTGGTGCAGCACTAAACGACTTATAGTATATTCCGAACGAAATACAATCCAGATGATATAAGCAGGAGTACGATATCCTAACCGTGCACTGGAAAGACCCAGTCCACGATAAAAATTCTCTTCAAGCATGTATCAAGTGAAACACTTTGAATTCATTCATGCCGTGATGATCACAAAAGATGTCTGACCTCCAAAGTTGTTTGTTGGCAAACACGTTTACAAGATACGCGAAAATAGAAAAAAACGCAAACATTACTTTGCTCATTTAGCCCACCTCCTCACCAGCTGCCAGTACAATGGTGATAGGTAATTTGACGACAAAATCCTGTAAGCAGATGCGGATATTTACGATTACAGCTTGCAAATCTTGTTCTTTTGGAAGCTGAGGATTGCACCCAACTTTTTTGTATGCGTACTACTTTTCCGTTCGTGTCATACTGCTCCCTGATCCCGATGTATTTTTCACACCAATAATAGATTAAGTGTGCATATTCTGTGCTTATTTCGGGGTGCGTCTTATTTTACTTTGTTTATATTTCATCAGAAGGACAAGATTTCGCTGAAATAAATTATTCGCTATCAAGAAGTTAAACTATATGCTCGTGCCCTCCGCTATTCTGAAGGCTTTACGTCTAACACTACATTCTGAATACCTGGTATAGTTCCAGCTTCTAGGTCGTTCTAAGAGTAAGCAGCAAATTTTCTGAGCAAACAATTCAAACATTGCTATCCATTGTGGGAATTCTCTAAACGAAAGTAATCTAAACTGATATCTGCCCCAGAGTACAAAATAGAACTGGAGAACTCGATTCATAACATTGTTCGACATTTCGTGGTATTAACAGATAGTCCATGTTTACGACGTTCATCCAAGTCAAACAACTGATTAGCAAAATAATCATAACCCGTTCAAAAGTTCTTAAAGACTAACATTATTTGTAGAGTATCGTTCAATAATAATTTCGACCTATATTCGCTACTAACCGTATTTTCATTTCGAACAGACCTTCTATATCCAATCGCCTTAGACAATTGTCTAATTTATATGGAAATTGGACTAAACATAATAAAGCGGCAGAGAATGTCAGTCGTCAACACCAGAGTGGTCAATTATTCTTTGATAACCGATTCACAAGATGATTTCCAGTGTTTAGCCGATACTGAACATAGGTGTACATGAATTGTTGTTGTCATATCATGCGACCAGGGGCAGATGAAAGCGGTTAGCTATCTCCAACTCAGAAAGAAAAAGAACACGACTGTGGAACTCGGCCCGCTACACTCACTTCCTATTGTCGGTCACTAAAAGCACATTCATGGAGTGAGAATCATTTCTTAATAAATCAGCCTGCGTACAAACCCGATTCGATAAACTTACATTGCATTGATAAAGTCTGAATACGATAGGTCTATCCACAGTTATCAAGGTCCTGTATACCAACCATTTTTATTGTAGGGAGTTCATGAAACACGTATCGATCATCCACGAGCAGTCAGTTGTAGAATTTGGTCTTCAATGGTCAGTATCCTGAGCCAGGTGGAATTGTGCCAAAATGAGTAAACTAATACTAGCTGTTGAATAGATATATTACTGATGAGTAGTCGGGGATTTGGTTAATTTTCAAGTTGAACATCACCCACAATTGGTCGCAGCTGTCGCATCCCCATAGACTTTCCAGTCGGCCCCTTTCGAAAAGAAGCACTAGACTCGAGTTTCGCTCTCATTAGAGCTCGTCA
>JTDE01003648.1:45469-58059 GCA_014338405.1 Paragonimus skrjabini miyazakii
TATGGTATAGAGAAAGAACTTTTAAGACCAAAATTGTGTCAGGCCTTTCATCTCTTACCCTACGTTCACAGATGGTTCCTCGAGAGTCAGTGCTCGGTCCTCATTTGTTTCGCATTAATACCAACGACCTTACAGGCAATGTTTCCAGCAACGTCTTTCTCTAGGTTGATGACCCAAAGTTTTCTAATGTCAGGGATTTCAGCGAACTACACATAGATCTTGACGCGCGTAACTAGTGGTTACACATTCTTAGATGACAGTGAGTACGCACGCAAGTCATTCAGTAGGGATTCTGGAATATCTTCGTGCTTCACAGTGCATTCAGCACGATAAACATCGCGAAAATCGATCTGAAGAACGATCTTGACATGTGGATTTCGTTCAAACAATCGTCTGCTTACCTTCAAAAAATGGCCACAAAATGGAGTTCTTTTCATTTGAAATGATAGTACGGGCCATTCCTGTTCAATCAATAAAGTCTTTCAAACGTTCTGCGAGGTTTATATAAGACCGTTGCTTGAGTATGTTACTCATTTCGTGTACACCAACATGGAAGTGGACATACTTGTTCTTGAGCGTGTTCAGGGGGCGGCTACCAAAATGACCACTGGTCTGTGGCATATAAGTTATCGGACGTGACGCAAAATTCTTAATCTGTACCCACTTGATTTTCGAAGATTCATCGGTGTCTTAATTCTAAAACATCTCATGTTTAGCACAAAACTAGTCGAGCAGTTTTATCTAAGGGGCTAACAGTGGCCGACAGGGTCAAGAAAAGAATATTTAGAAGCCCCGTCCGTGAACAGTTCCTAAACATTCATGCTTTTATTAAAGGGTTGTAGATTATTGCAACGATCACTATTGAACCATTCGCTGACGGCTCAAGTCGACACTCAGTTACGCCTAATCCGTCCATCCAACAGATACGTTTCTCAATATTCAACGGTAGAGAAGATAATCTTCAAACGGTTAATGAGAAGACGCTCGTACTAACTGAGTAAGTACACAAAAATTAAGCTTCGTGCTATGAATGTGGAAAATCCCCAAAAGTTGAACATAAGTTTGCCCGGAGAACGAAACAGACTATCGTCCAGGATAAGTACGCACAAAGCGACCGTTCGCAGATCGGGAAATAGTAGGAATTATGAATTACTCAAGAAAAGTTTTAGACACGCAGTTTTAGACACGCAGTTACCATAGAGGTAATCTGTAGTGGCTTGTTTGTTAGACCTGTAGCACTTATCGTTTAATGTCATTACTGCGGATAGATTGTGTGCATCTAAACCAAAAATATACTTGCAACTCATTTGAATTAACTTGTCTTTGCAACTTTTTAACGGCGTTTTTCTATAAACTCAAAATGATGAGTCAGTTTGCTTAAGGACAATATTCTTCTCATTTTACAGTGTTAGTTCTGCATACTAAGGTGCTCGAATATCTAAACAACTGATTTGTACGAAATTGTTAGTATCTACAAATTAACTGGGGCAAGCAAAACTACAGCCGACTTCTAGTAATTGATCATATAATTACCCGATTCATTGTGTTACGTAGATCCAGACGTTTACTAATAACGTTACTCTCACCAAGGCTATGGATCTATCTGTTATCAATTTACAGTTTGTTTCAAATTTTTTGTGTTTTTTAATTTCGACAGTTCATCATCGATAACATTCACAAGTAAATCCACATAACTTTTATTCGGGTTTGACAATACATTGTAAAAAAGACACGGGGAAATAGAAAGTTAAACCCTATTGAAATTCACATGTTGACTGCTATAAAAAGTAAGACAGAACAATAGTGAGTGCAGTCAAAACTGTAATTACACAGTGGGCATGTGTTACACTGTTAACATAGCTAACGTAAACCAAAGATATCAAGCTATAAAAGATACATTTTTAGCAAAGTTTTATTTTCCACGGGTTTATCTTGGAAGCCATTCGAAAAAATTTATCTGGCGTTCTTCTTGTTTCAATATATTATCCTTTTTGTCGAATTCTGAAAGAAACGGTGTGAAAAAGTATAAAACAAGTGAAGTTGTATTTTGAGAAAATATATAAAACAGCTTATTAGTCGCATACTTTGTTGGGTACATCGGCTAGACGCATCTTTACAAATTTTCATCTGTGAGCCTTCCAATTCAACACCGAAAGGACTACCCATCTATGGAAATATTATTTTCGGGAATAAAATATAAGCATTGAACTTACCTTGTACAAGATGGGTCTGAGTTCTTTCTCCAAACTACTCACTTAAGGAACAAGACTGAGATGAGAGCACAGTTAGACGTTTGAAAACATACGCTGATCCGCATCACAACCATCTAAATAATTTCTCACGCAAGACTTCCATAATGACCAGCTAATCTTAAGATTTAAGGCGATTAGTGTAAATGTCAATCTGGCTAACTTCTTGATCTCTGTCAGCTGAACATAATGTTGGAGCTAAAACACGATCGATTTTTAATAAAGTCAAAGTTTTAATTTGCTAACTGAGGAAACGACTGAATCCAATACTTACCTGAAAATGCTGTTAACAACAGATAAGCTACAAAATTCATGGGTATTATTTCTAAAGATAGTTCTTGATTATATCGAATCCAATCTATCGTGTTGCCATATGCTTCCAATTTATACTCGCAAGTTAAAATTACCAAAAGTGGATTGGTCAACTCAACAGCCAGTAAGAATTAGTTGGTCAATATTTTGTGAAACACGGATAGCAATTTTCTCCATGCTGCGTCAATTTGTTTATCATTAACATAACAGTTTACAAAGTTAACATAGCAAAAAGTAGATTAATACCGATAAATTACAAAAACATTTAGTAGCAGTAAACTTAGGTTGCAGTAACTATTTATATTATGTCCATACGTGGTATTGCTTCCTTCGAGTGTGTGGCCTTCTCACAGCCGGAGAAAAGAAACCCGACTAAATATGATGGTACGACTGTAATTTTGCATCATATCTATCCTATAGTTTTGGCAAAACATTATTACTATCAAAATCCATAAGTGCGATTAAAACTGGTTGAACACGTATTAGATACCATTGTTCAAAATGGAAACTGCGTAACACCGTCTTAGATTGCCAACTGTTCTGTCCCAATGTTGTCGGTCGTCTTTATTTCAAATGACGCTGGACTAACCCACCAAACTATCAACAGTGGGTTTGTTTTCAGCGGCACTTGAAGTATTGAGCAGCTCAGTAGACCCTTGTCTAGTAGTGATGACAGTTGAAAATTGGCTTATTGACAAGGCAATTCGTCGGTCTCCCGAAAGATATATATTTGTCTTAGACGTACTCAAAGCCCGAAAATTTAAAACTAGACTGCTGCCAATGTACAGCCTAAGGCGGAAGTTATAACAATTGGTTTTTGCTGACGGGCGCTGCATTTTCCGAAGCCAATTCAATAAATGAACTCTGGGGTTTTATATATAATCTAGTTGTCACAGTAGAAAAGAAACAATTTTTCCATTTTATTCTCCTCATTAAGGAATATTAACTAGTGAAGCTTCTTGACTGTTGAAGAATATTTCAGGAAATCACAACTATGATTGCCTGGTAGGAATAGAATCTTCAGTGCAAACCGATATGAATTCACAATATGATTTCGTACTTGTTAAACTGTATTGGCCATTGGGACAATATTAGGGATATTGGAAACAAAAGAACAAGATAGAAGCGTGGCAGTCTAATCTAGAAAGCTTTCAATCTCGTAAACCGACGAATGTCATCGAAAGTGGAAGTTCTTTGAACCGGATGGCGTATCATTTTATGTGAAGACGTTTTTGAGTATATCCAGATAATTTAGTACCTTAACTATAAGTGGTCAACAATCAAATTGTGCGTCACAACAAGATACCAAGCTGTGCGCAATGCATGATTAGAAGTGTTCGTTGAATCCATATTACTGGGAAGAAGATATGATCGATGGAGTAAATGATTCAAATTTGTGTTTGGGCTACGCATTCTAAACTTCGATGCAAAGCATATTTACTGTAGACCGGTCGGTGAGGGCACTAATCAAGTTTAAATGAGTTTTTGTGAAGTTAAATAACGTAGTGTGAATGATTTCGTATTGAGCGTCTTGGAAACTTAATTGCGAGTTTTGCGTGAATATGTGGATATCTTATTTAAAAACATATGTATAGCTTCTGCACTGTACAAGGGTTCACAATGCGCCAAGGGCACGGATGTTGGGATGTTCTGTGAAAGGACAGACTAAGGGTAATTGCATTGTTTTATCTGAGGCACAAGAGAGTCTGAGGCAAATTGAACTAAAAACGTTTAATTTTAACAACAACAACGTCAGTGACAAACATACGTCAGTTCTTGAGGTGAATTCGAGGCTAATTTGTAATAGGATGTGATAGATATAAAGGTTTTCTGCCGGAAAAGAAAAATGGGATTTCTAATGAAAGAGTAGTTCTTCTACATAATATGCTTTCCATAGATCCGGTAAGGTCAAAATAGCTAGTGCTCTGAAAAGAAAAGTTCAAATCACTGCAGGGAGACGATTTCTCGAAGTCGATCAAAAAGATATTGACGCATTCTTGCCCTTTACATATGCCTTCTTATTTCACCTGATAACACCTTCCGGTTTTAAAGGTTACTTTTCTCTGTAAATGTATACCATTTTCCCCCTAATGCTCCACCTCACAATCTATTCCGAACTGCGTTTTCTGCTAATAGTTCCCGCCCCGAGGTGTCTTAGATCTGAAAATATCTTTCAGCGTCCTCATTAAGTCGGGATTGCTTGCTCTTCTTACTCATAAGACTGGCCTAGTTAAGTGCCTCATAGTGTTTCAAAGCGATGCACAGCACAGAACGGCTTGGATTTTGATGCCAACATAGGGCAAAAGAACCGGAATCTGTGAAGTCAGTCGTGTGATATAATAGTCTCGTTATTTCAGAAAGTCCTTCTATAAATGGAAACTACTTGATTAGTATTAGGATGGACCTCTGTTTTCTGCTAGACAAAGTATGTGCGTCAAACCAAATTTCTCTCCTGCATTAAATTTTGGTTGGCATTTGGAACAGTGTTTGGAAAACACTAACACTATGCAATATTTCGTTGTAGCCAATAATTTGTAACTGTATAACAGCTATTTAACAATTTTCTTCGTGAAACTGCAATTGGATTGTAATAAGTTTTGCTATCCGGTCACTGCAATATAAAAATAGTGAAAAACATGTCAATAAATATTTCACTTCATCTTGTTCTGTAGTATAATTATTAATGAAAATTTATTGTTCTTCATAATTGTAATGTTTGAATGTAACCAACTGAGAATGAAACCTTTAACGGTTTAACTTTTACCAGTGGCAATTATAAATCCCGTTAGCATATTCTGCAATAATGATGCTAACTTGGAGGTTGACGCTGTACACACTTTAGGAAAGAAGGATAATTTTATTTTGTAAAACGTTCCTTTATTATTCAGCCTAAAATGACCGTCCAATACTATCGACATTGTGATAGCTAACAAGTCCTCCATAGATTTCAACCATCAGAGAACTCATGTCCAAGTAAAATCGCGCGGAAGGATGCCTTCAATCGAGCACTCCATTCAGCGTCTGCTTGATATCCGTCATTCTTCGGAATGATGGACGAAAATTTCCTGGCACATACTGTATTCACTATGAATTTAAGGTCCCCATTTTCTTAGATGCAATATATGGATCCCGCTAGTAATATTTGATTGAAAATTATTTATTTTAATTTTATGGAGTTAACCTGGTGTGATTCGGATCAAAACCTTTTCGGAAAACGTTAGTTATTTCGAGTGATTTTATGACACTGTCTGACACACCCAGAGAGGACCTACTTCGAAGTATGCACTGTCATCTAGGAATTCTCGCCGAACGGTTGAGAAACTGTTAATTATGAGATTTTGTAGATATTTAATGTATGATAACGAAACTGTGTTATCGCAATCAAACACAAAAATAGTTGCTCACGCCTTGCACGACCGACGTTCTT
The DNA here is from genome assembly GCA_014338405.1 of Paragonimus skrjabini miyazakii. Taxonomy (NCBI): domain Eukaryota; kingdom Metazoa; phylum Platyhelminthes; class Trematoda; order Plagiorchiida; family Troglotrematidae; genus Paragonimus; species Paragonimus skrjabini miyazakii. Next base: position 51,458 of record JTDE01003648.1, read on the forward strand.
ACATGCTATTATGTCACTATTATGTCACCATTATGTCACTGTTGTCGATGCCGCTAATTGGTTCGGCCATGTTTCTTAGGTGATATAACTGCGATTGTAACTAGGCCTCATTCTTCGTGAACTGATGGAAATCACATTTTCGGTTTAATTAACCCTCCCAATGAAAACCGTCTGATATGGCTACTTAAGTAACGAAACAAAACCACCGCTCCTAGTTCATAAAGTTTGAAACTGTTCAGAATGTTTTAGTGTCCCGGGACAGAGTAAACCACAAGTTTACAGCAGACCCACTTTTTAATAAACTTCAAACCTTTATCTGCGGTGATCGACGACCTTAGGTTTATATGTTCAAAAACGAACATTCATCACCAGTATTGGTTATATGACGCCAGTAACAATGATGTATTGAATAACAATTTCATACTGTTTGCCATTTGTGCCACATTAATGATATCCGGGATTTTACTGCAAAAACCAAATGGTTCTCTTTTTCAGTGGTGTTCTCTTACTGCCAAATGAGACTGTAATTCTGATGTGCACACCCTGAGTTAATTTGCTACCAATTACTATCGTCAGTAATGAAGTTATTATCTCATCGGTTTTACGTGCAGTCTGGTGACAATGCAATCCGGTCTGTTTCTATAACCTTCTGCCCATCTCAACGTAATGTTTCACTAGTGGACTGCATCATCATTGCACCCCAACTCATTCGACAAACCAGAGTTCAGCACTGTTCTTCTAGCAATTTTTGTGAATAATACACGTAGTTTCTAGTACAGATTTTCACAGTTTCAACTCTGGTGATTTTGGTTAACTTAGCGCATCTGTCTTCCAGTGACACCATGATCGCAAAAGTGCATACACTAATTTTCTACATATTTATATGTTTGAACAGCACTCATCCTGAAGTATATCGTAGTCATTTTAGTTGTAAAATATTAGTGTCGTATAAACAGACAAAAATGTAATTGATAAACCGGAAGAACTCGAATGAATACGCCTGGATGACTTTACTTCAGTAGAAATGATGCATTTACGTGTTTTAGCTAGCGCATCTGTTTGTCATAAGACATGCGATGGTCTGTATTATGATAGTCTCATATATACTTAGCGCTTATATCAAAATTACGCTTTTTCGAGTGAACCTAAAAGGTCGCATCAGCTGCGGGCAGTGTGAGAATCAGCGTTTTTTTCCCTGATTCATTGACATCTTTACGAAAACAATAATTTAGCCTCATCTGCAGTAGAGGACTGCTTCAAGTGGCCACGAAATGTATTAGTATATGTTAAAGTATTTTCATGAGATGAAAGAAAACTTGTTGAGTCAACAGTTAATCTAACAATGCGCTACGGGTCTCTGTAGGGTTTCCAGTAATCCTGTTGAGTATACTTGTTCGTCCTTTGCACGTGTTAGTTGAACACGATTATCTAAACTCCTTCAGACTACCAGTAGACCGGAGACAAGAGTTGAAAATTGTAAGGTCGTATACAACGATCGTAAAATGCGTGTATTATGGAGGCCGAACCCGGTAAAGGATTAAATGATTCACCTTGTTTTCATTCTCTTTGGTGCATCTTGGTTTACTTTCAGAGTTTTGCAACGGCATATTTTCCTCCCTCAGATGAGTGCTCACACTAACACTTCGGCTCTATTTTTCAAGTGCATTTAACAACACTGGCAACATTTGTCGTCTCCAGCGTACTTGAATGAAGAGCTATTTCAACTTTTAGTTAACTGTGCTGCTGATTGCGAAATTACGTCGTTCATCCCTCGTACCAATGAGCAGACTGACCTTCACGAATAGCCCAATGAATATTGATATTGGAACATCTTTTTTCGAAACTTTCATTTATGTGTCATTTTACTTGTGAGATTTGATTGATGAGGTTGAGGAAGTCAATAGATCAATGACATGTCTGATGACGTAAAGGGCTTTCGAAAGTTTTCCATGCGTTCTCCATATCGTAAAATTTCTTATTGTGAAACTGTGTCATGGCGTAGTACCGCAGCATTTAATTTGCAGTGGAGAGTAGTTAGATGTGTAACAAGCACTTTAACAATTGAAATATACCAGCTGTTTCGAAGCTTCTAACGTGACTTCATAGTTCAACTGGTAGAGGGTTTGTCGCAATTGAGCATGCTCTTTGTGACTCTGACTAGAATACAATCGAAGCCCTGGATTTTCATAATTGGATTTCATCTAAATAACAGACAACTTATTAGTCGTACCTAACAGTTGAAGAGTGATTTGACCAGGTGACTGAACCACAATCTTGATACAATTGTCAGTTTAAATGTCCCGAAACATCTCACGTGTTGTTTGCTTGAAATTAATTCACTTCTGATTCCATGAGCAATCAGGTTGAAGGAAGTTCTGTCAGGAATCGTGTTTTTGAATGTACTTGTATGTGTCTAGCCGTCCATGGATGCAACAAGAAAACGTTATGTTGCGCTGTGAATGTCAGAGTATGCAAAATCAGAGTGCAGCGTGTTAATGAGTATTACTTGTACATAATAATCTAAGCTCAAAATAGAAAAGTCAGGCAAAGAACAGATAAAATAACACGCAAACAGTTTATAAAAAGATTAGGCCAAGAGTAGCTCATAAAGCCTCTTCCAAAATCAGATGATGGCAGTGGAAGAATTGAATAGGTCGAGAAACAAAACTAAAGAACGAAAGACTCATTTCACAGCAATATTCAGCAATACACATCGTTCTTGTGGCCTTTTGGATTGGACAGTAGAAGTCGAGAACAAAAAAGAATTTTAAATTATGACGTTATCATATGTAGATATATCTACATGACTTGGATTTATCCAGTCACTAACTGCAAGTTGAGTTTTTCGATAGAATGTGATAAATCATACAATGACAGTCGTTAATATGCCTTTCCACACTAAAGATTTAGCGAAGCAGTTGAACTCAAACAGAAAACACATTTTTCAGCTGTGCTCATAAAACGAAATAAAAGATCGTTTGTTTGCCGGCGTGTGGTCGTGTAGTCTGCATGCACTATGGGAGGTAAATATGTGTTTATTCGGAAAACGTAAAAACACCGATGTGACTCACAGAGAATACCCTGTTTTAAAGTGAGCAAGTAATAAAAATGGCTATGTCTCGGGTGTAACAAAGGTATTTTGGGCGAAATAGCGTGATTAATATCGTATTCCATCGAATATCGTTCAGCCGTCAAACAGAGATAAATCGGTTTCGTGGTATAGTTTCCCATAGTATAGTTTCCCAGACTGATTATTTATTAACGACCGATTTTGAAACGTCTTGGTGACTTGATGTCTTGATCACATCTTCTCCCACTTTGAATTTGACACGCAATCATACTGACTGGTCACTAGCCGTGAAACCATGTGATCAACCCGGCTTCATGTGGCAAATGCAGAAGCGACAGGAATTTGTTAGTCCAGGTGCAAACTTCTGTAGCAACAGGAGGTTGGTAATCAGTGTTAAAATCAAACTACCAATTTACTTCTAATATAGAAGCAGGCATTTGTTGAACGCCAAGTTAGAACGCACGCTCAAACGCTTAATCGCTGATTTTATCTCAATTGTACTTTAAAACGCTTGAAATCTGCATGTCGAGTTCGGTGGTAAATCCTACACTAGATCAAACAACCCAGTCTACATATGCCACCAGTATTCCGAACACCTAACTGGCCTCTCTTTGCACGCCTTTCGAAATAATTTCTGGGAAGCATCACTGAGGGTAGACATCAAGCGGATTGTTGTCTCATATATGCTTTATGATGGAGTATCCTTTCCCCCAGGAAAAACCCAGAACATCAAATGTTTTGCTTACGTAATTTAACGTGTAATATATACAACTTGACTGCCAGCATGTCCTTCTGAAGGCCGTGTTTTGATTACGCGAAAATGAGCGTCTATGCATCAACCTTATAGGTGAACATGACGGGTTAGTTGAAAACCGCCAGAAAAGTTGGCATCAACAACGCTCATTGCAAACAAAATAATTAGTTTCATCACTGTATGTGGATGTTGTCCGGAGACTAGAAGACGATGCTCACCACTGAGAATATCGCATAACTTATGCTATTAAGTTACATGCACATATTCGTAAGTGCACCATTTAGTTTTCTGAATATTGTTCTCAACGCTGTCGACCAACTAGCACGATGATAAAGGTTGAAGTATGCTGATAATTTTTATAACAAATGTATAAAAAAGACCTCTGGCAAAATTCAAAAACGGACAATAGAAATCCTATCCTCATGTCACTAGTTGCGCAATACATGCGCCATAAATATTGATCCTAGTAGGTTATTCCTTGTGTCGATACGGCTACCTGACCTCAAATATCTGGCCACCAGTTAAACCATGTTTATCAAAAACAAGAATGCAGATGTTGCTCATCAGAGCGTCAAGTATTCATACCAGTAACCTTTGTTGGTATTGGTTGCCTACCCTAAAGTAATTTCTTTCAGTTAATTTGTTACTGTGTCTCATCTCGGGGCGATTGAGTAGCCTGGCCAATACTCACAACCGAAAGTGGTTGAGCGTTTACATCTGATAATTCGGTAGTGCCAATGTAAGTTCAATGGAGTAGTCGTCAACACAATTGCCTCATAAAAGCGTGGCCGGAGTTCTATCCCAAGTCGTAACAAGGATATGCATTATTGATGAGCTCCAATAAAGCCATACTCGAGTCTACTGCTTCTTTTCGGAAGGGGTTAACTGAAAAGCTTATGGGAATGTGACAGCTGCGATCAGTTATGGGTGATGTTTGACCTACATGTTTTACACTTATGATGAGGCTGAAGAATTGAATCAAAATGTTAACATTTTTCTAAGTTTTTTTAATTTTTCTCATAACCATTTAAGTCACGAAAACAACGCCTTACATTTCTGAATTGTACCACATAAGCTGCAGCAGAATTCTAGATAAAGGTTTCTACTAACCCGTCGGTAAAATCGCGTTGGACAGAATTTGTCTAAATGACGACAAAATGGAGGTTCGTTATATCAGTCGACTACGTTCCGAAACTAAATTCTTAGGTTATACATTTTGTTGGACAGCTTGTTCGTAATAGAACACGCTATGAGCATTTCAATGGTACAGGAGTATACGGAATTTGGTAGTCCAAATATTCTGTGCGAAACAAAAGTATTTCAGAAAACGATATTAAGCGAAGGTACCACATGCCAGGCACATTCTCATCTTAACTAAATGTCAACGGATTCGAAAATTTTTATTAATTTCACGTATCGTAGGACTTATATTTAAGATGCATTTTAGTAAATGGAAATCCACAAATAACTCCACTTTTTATTGTGAACATATAAAAAATGGAACCTGAGCTGTCTAGCAGTCACGAATGGCTCGGAAAAATCCATCTTAAACTACCTTATTTTTGTTCGTGTGAAATGTTGAACATGAAGTGAAATCGCGTAAGGTGTTGCTTGGTACTTTAATAGCGACTACGTGGATGTTCGTTTTCTGTGAGAAGCAGTGTTCACTTCCTGACAACTTTGGGTAGTTTTCAGCGTAATGTTACATGTGCAATAATTAAAGCAAAAGCACTATATTTTGAACCCATTAGCTTGCCTACTGAGAGTTTTGTTTTTGAAAACCGGGCGGATTGTAATTGAAATGTGGGTCTTAGATTTCAGTTGGTCATAACAAACACCCGTTTATTGTTATTCATAATTCTTGGGATTCTGAGGCTGCATGTATGTCATAAACAATTTCATATTGTTAACGTTGCCTGATAAGATGTCTGGGTAAAAATATTCGATTTTAGATCTTGAAAGAGTTGCCCGTGTCTAATGTATATTCTGCTTCATCAGCTAACAGTTGAAATCGAGTTACTAATTAAATTGTGTACGCCGTATGTCACTGTAATCCATGAGTGGCAATAATATTTCCTTTCGTAGTTTGCACTTCAAAAAACATTTGGGACATAAATAATGTAAGTTCAAATGACATGCCATACAGTGACCCATGTTTGGATCAGGATGAAAGATTCTCAGATCCTAAGATTTCTGTCTCACTTTTCATTCTCATTCTAACTTAACAGTTTATATTTGAACAAAACACGAAAGTTTAACTGACTAGATTGTTGAATGAGTTTATTGAGCCCTAAATGATGTTTAACAGTTAGTTTTACATCAATGAATAAAACATATTGTAGCGAAAAGGGGTCCAAAAAAGCACAATCCTTATTGATAAGTAGTAGGGGATATTGATTTTCATATAGATTAAACATCACTCACAATTGGTCGCAGCTGTCGCATTCCCATGGACTTTCCATCCGGCTCCTTTCGAAAAGAAGCACTAGACTCAAGTTTCGCTCTTATTATAGCTCGTCAGTAGTGCATATCATCGTCACTGCCCGATCGCCTCGAGAGGAGACAGTTACTGTCTGTTAACTACAATCGATAACCCCTCGACTAGGACTGCGAAAGTGGTTGAGCGTTCACATATGTTAATTCGGTCGTGCCTAATGTGAGGTCAATGGCGCAATGGTAAACATGGTTGCATCATGAACAGCGTGTCCGTGGTTCAAGTCCCGGCAGTGGCGATGATATGCACTAATGACGAGCTCTAATGAGATCGAAACTCAAGTC
>JTDE01003648.1:58253-75954 GCA_014338405.1 Paragonimus skrjabini miyazakii
TTTTCCGCCTGCCAATCTTCGTCCGTTGATCCGATTCCGTTGAGCGATGGCTTTTCCGGTTGCTCGTGTTGTTCTCCATCCGATCGTTGAGGGTTTGTAGACGTGCCTCCCTCCCCCACGTTAAGGCATTTCGCCGAGTGTTTGAATACTCGCCTCTCCGGCATAACAATCCACCATAATATAACTTTGAAATTCTCCAAACACCATTCGTGATGCTTGAATTCGAACCAACATTACTGTATGTACGTTGACAACATGCATTTTGTGCCTGAGCAAACTGCCATTTACTTTCTTCACAGCTGTTATTGTTATGTTAGGTACACTTCTTATCTCATTACACATAATACCATCAGTTTTTGTCACTTTACTGTTCAACTATATACCTTGGTTGAACATAACTTTAAAAACATATATGAGTATCTGAAGTATCTCAAGTGATATTCACTGGCAAGAAACAGCTTTGGATGTATTGTTCTACTCCAATTCGTTGTGTCCGAGTTTATATTACCATATCCACTTTTTGAATTGAAACAAAAATTCGGCATTGAGGTTAACCAACATTTTTCACGCAATTTTAGAGTAAGACAACGATCATTTAGCGCACAAATAATTCCTACATACAGTATTCAAATACGGTTATTTATACCCATTGAGAGTTGACGGCGCATGTTGTAACCAGGCTTTCACGTTTCTGCAAAGTGTATTAAAACTATGCAGGATAGTTTGTGTCCAAATTGTGAGGGTCTTGAATATTACGTACTCCATATTTTTGTGGTTGTCAGTAGACAAGGGCAACTAATTCACATTGGCACGACGTTACATATCATCTAAATGCAACCTGAAGGTATTACACTGTATGAATCCATTTATTCTTCAAATTTCATAAATTAGATTTTCACTGACCACATCAACGGAGCAGAAATTGCACATACATTTTGATTTCTTGATGTTTCGTCTGATCTTACCAGTCGCGTGCATAAAACATAGTGGTTTTATCCATCTTACAAATGAGAACAATCAAGGACTAGACAGGCCATACGCATACTAAGTGTTACACAAAAAAGATCACGGTAACCCGCTAAGTTGTCCCAATCGTTTTTGTGCACAAAATGTTAGCTGGCATGCAGAAAGCCAGCAACTTTGGATTTGATCGCGCAACGTTATCTTAAATGAGTTTTATGGCTGAAAAGAGTGATTTGTGATCATGAGACGTTTAGCAGTCGATGACTTTGGATTTCAAACAATCAAGCCACCAAATTGAGGCTGGTGCATTATAATTTGTTGCCGTCACATCAAGATGAGTTCTGCGACTAGCTATGATAGTTATCGATCTGTCCTGTACCACAACTCGAAGAAGAGTTTGACGAACTATCTTCGTGACTGCGAAGAACTGGTCTTCTGATGGTCTGAACTAAGCGCAACTGCGTAGCTACATACTTCCGAATCGAAGCATACTTTCGTTTATTACTTTAAATCTATGGCTAGAGGGTTACCTCTGAATGGCAACAATAAGAAAACATCCCTCTTTTGTTTCGTGATTACGGAGTTGGTGCTCTTATTCACCATGATATGTGTTCCGGTGTATTTCTCTGGATCTCCATTTGTCAGGAAAGTTTGTCTCAACATTTTTGGTTCTGTTTTCCAAGCTGAGTACAGAAAAGCTTGCCTCTGTGAAGTAGGTTTGTGACCAAACCACATGTGTACGTAGGTGGAGCAAAGCTTGAAAACTGAAGCTATTGACCACCCTGTGTTGTTTTGCTATGATCCGAACGCTGTAACATACCATCCGCACAACTTGCAATAATGACGTCTAAAGGTGTCTAGCCGTAATTTGATTCAACTCTGTAATACGTGGGACGAATGGAAAACTGATTCAAAATGAGAAACACACGCAACAGTTAGTGTCATCAATATATAGCTTGCGCATTGACGGCTTGACCATATAAGTCAGGATTTATCGCCCAATAATTCCCATGAAGATATCCGCCAATGTTGAGCCTAACAAACAAACTATTCTATTCATCAAAATAAACATATACAGAGTCTGCGTATGGATGACTATGAACATCACGTAGGATAATACAAGTATTGTTGAATTAGTTTTCCTAAGACGCACATTTTCAATTGTACTAAATCTGTGTTATTGAATCACAAATGGCGAGTGGAAAGTTTCAACAGAAACAAATGGATACTTGTACTTGAGGAATGTAGCGAATATATCCATGTAGGTTGGATGTCATAAGTATAACCTCTAAACCCTATCAACCGGAAGTACTGGGCAAAAACTGACCATATATAGTCAATATTGTAGAAGGTCTTCGAAAATAAATTATCATGCACCCTGATAATACCGCATTTTACCGCTTGCTCTAAGTTGCGTAAACATTAGATTGCATGCCGGTAACCACATGCTGAACCACTAAGAATACGTTGTTAGTAGATGGAATTTACGAAAGAATGTGTCGAACAAGCTCGTCATTCGCAAACAATTATGTATTATACAGAAGCGGAACGGAACTGTTAATGTGTGTAAACAGAGTTACCTGATAACCACAATAAAACAACCATCCTGCTGGGAATATAAAACTATCGTCTCCCAACGTTTGTCCAGTATGCAAGCATGCCTGACTTTGCAATGAAATGACATGGAAAGGAAGATGAGCAAATAAAATACGGCGTACCAACGCAGTTTGCAACAAACGCTGTCGTTGTTGAAGTAAGTTTAGTAACTTAGGTATTGATGTCGCACACACACTCATTGTTTGATTAAAACTACAACATTCTGTTGAGTATGTTGATGTTATGAAGGTGCAGAAAACGAAGAAGAATGAGAGCATGTCAAATATTACAGGTTATCCAGACTGTGTTGTGGTTGATTTGTATATTGGTACTGGTCTGCACTGTGCAGGTAGGAATGGAGACGAATTTATGGAGTGAATAATTTTGAAAACTGACAGAGACGACCCACTATCATTTCGTAATATTTGATAGAATCCAGTCAGTACTTTAGTTTTCTAAAACTCTACGTTGTATTTCAGGTGTAAGATTTCGTGAGAATGTATAAGATAACAAAGCCGTTATTCGTCTATAACATTTATGCATTAGTCTACTCATGACAAGCAGAATTAGGCGTTTTTGAACAAATGGCACGAAGAAAAATTCCAAACATATTTTAGGATCAAATACCTAATCTCAGCTAGTCAGTTTTCGTGACAATACTCCTGGAGGCACCATCTTCCCGTTTGTATAACATTCGCCTTAGATGCATCATAATCAAATATTCGCAAGACATAAACGAATATTCATTCGTCACCTGGATCTAAGTCAAGCACGAGTGAACCGTTCACATAACCTGAACGGAAAAGTACATGCTATCCATATCGACGTGAATTAATTTGCCTGTGTATTGCAGGAATATTTCTTCGAACACGGTGGTCAGTTTCTATTGAAATCCTATTGAACCGTTCGAAGGTTAACGTCTTACCCACACTGAAATCAGTAGGATCAGTGGTCAAATACTATAGGAGATTATGTAAAGTATTCTGCTCTTTAGCTAGCAACAGACTACCAGCAATTCCCGAAAATTGGAATCCATTCATTGTTATCCTGGATGACGCAGAAAGTTGACTGCAATGTGAGTGTGCACTGAAAAATTGCAATTCTCAACTTGTTCACTTACAGAACGCAGATGAACACTGTTCTTCGGCCTTGTCGATTGCCCCATCCTCCCTGTATGAAGACAAGTGAACTACAGATCTAATCCCAATCCTAACGCAAAAAAAAGTACAGCTTAGTTAGAAGTATGAGGTGACATTCGAAAAAAACAGTCCAATGTTACCTGGTTTTCAGTTTTGCGAACGTGTGTGAATGGAAGAATAGCCTTAACTATCTACTCAGGGCTACGACGAACCACTTACGACAAATCTTAACCTGTGTGTATTGTCTGATCCAATGGCCTACAATCATTGTAAACTCTTCATCCACGAAAGCAAAACTCCATTGTTTTCTGTGGTTTTTCAATCACTTTTTCAGAAGGTAGAATGTAATACTTCACTTTAATAAAAAGTAAATGTCTGCATTATAATTGTTTACGAGATTTGCAGTTTCCTAAAATTCTGAGTGTAGGCAATGTGATAACTTTATAGTCCACGTTTGAAAATCTTCTACTCTAGATTCAACCTCTATTCTCTACAAAGCATTTGGTCTTCAGTTCTCAAAGTTTCGTTTTGATTCTTCGGTTACACTATTTGTGGGTACTTTATTATACTAAATACTCGCTTTTTAAGCAAGTGGTATCTCGCCTCGTCTACAAAGCAATGGGAGCTCTTCGATTTAGTTCCCCGTGTTATACTGGGATTTTCTTGACGTTTATCTAGAAGTCACGACTTCCACCAGTAGACACACTTGAAGTTTGTTCTTAAAGTTCGTCACACATTCTTCCGGATTGTTTAACCGCCTCCTGTCTCATACAGAGATTACTAACTTGATATGCTTGGGCTAATTTGGACAACCGCACGTTTGACTATAAACATTTAGCTGCAGGTCGACAGACTAGCTCAATGTGTTGCAGATTCGCTCGATTTTGTTGGAGTGCCATTGGAATTACCTCCGGTGGTGATACAGACGTTTGTTTGCAAGTAATTCATGAGCCATACACCACCTGAAGTCTCAAACAACAAAAACTTAGTTACCGTTATGCATTGAGTATTCACTATTGAACTAAAATTTCAACCTAACCAGTCAAGAGTGCAGGAATGCTAAGAGAATCATGAACAACGTAAAAAATCGTGCTTGAAATACCGGTCACAAAGAGTATTCATTTGCACTAGTGTGTAAAATAATATTTTGGAGCTACGTTATAATATTTTTTGTATTCCGGATGATCTAAAATAATAACGGTTGTTGTGAACAAGTGAATGCTAGTGTATCATTCGAAATTAAAGAATTGTATAAGGCGTTTTTTGTGTTTCGTAATGTGTGTGGTCCTAAGCTCCACGGGGACTGTCGGCGACAGTCACTTCTGTTTACCCATACGGTGCACAAAGACACAATATCTAATCGTGCATAGTGCTCTCACTTTAAATTCGGAACTCGTAGAAGCGTTCAGTTTAACAGGCGTGAATAGGTTTTGGTGAAGTGAATGTTTGTGCACAACAAATCGTCAATAACAATTGGTTCACATGATCTTTCTTGAAAAAATGTTGATGAACTATTTTACTGTGTACTTTGTTCCTAAAAACAAGCGCAGTTATTCTTATTTTTGTGCATAATTTTTGATCAACTAACCAGAGTATATGAAAAACAATGTTCAGTTTCCAATTATCGCGAAGTATCTCATCGTCATTTTAATTGTGCTCGTTTAGCGAATAGTGATTTTTCGTTGACAGTAGTTGATACTCTATTAAGTGCAATGTAGTGCAATGTACTATTCAAATTATTGATGCTTAAATATGAACGGTTTCATTTCTCTTTACCCGGAGACGCGTAATTTTGAACAAATTTAATTAACCTATTTGTGATCTAATGACACATGTTACTTCACTAGTTTTGGGGAAATTCTACTATTCTGTCTGTGGTGATTGTCACTAAACCTATTTCTCATTACTGTTGTTTTATCACATTGCCGACAAGGACTTGTACAATTGCGCTCGATCGATAAATTGCGCGCTTTGCTTAGTTCGGTTGTTAACACTATTGCGTCGAAGCTAGCTCTGGAGTTGAGCTAATTCAACTATTTCATTTATGTATTCCTGGAATCATCACACAGGTCCTTAGCGATTTACAGCTCGGAGACCTTACTCCGTCTCAGCTGCTTCGGCAGTTGAGACAGGTGGGTCAAAATTACAGAATTGATGACAAACTCATGCGTTTACTCTGGATGCAATGACTGCCCGACTTTGTGTGAGCAATTATCTCTACATTCATGTTGACGAGTCCCTTGGATGATTTGGCAAAATTGGCAGACTCAGTCATCGAACATCTTTCCAACAGAATACATCAAGCAGGGGCACACACAGGAAATTTAACCGCCGACTTAGCAGCAAAAATGAAAGACTTTTGTCTAGAAATCCAAGCTCTAAAAGCTTCTCGCTCTCGCCCAGCTTTCAGAGGACGTAGCCGTTCTAAGTCGCGTTCGAAAACAGGGTACTGCTGATATCACCATAGATTCAGGACCAAGGCACGAAAATGCATTAAGCCGTGCACTTTCTCTACCGTCTTGGAGAACGCAAGTGCCAACAAGTAATGACGACAACTGTTGCTGGTAATTCTACTCCAGGTCGCCTATTTTTTTAATATACGATAGAAATGCCAGCTTACGTTTTCTAATGGACACCGGCGCTCAAGTCAGGGTCATACCGCTTAGAAAAGATGATACGCCTCGTTCGACGTCCTTCAAGCTCCAGACCACCAACTGGCCTCCAATACGCACTTTTGGCACACGCTCACTCAAATTAGACGTGGACCTACCCGTCCATCTAACGAGATATCTGCCGTCAATACGGACGTGGTATATCACATCAAAACGAAAGGCGCACCAGTTTTTCAGCGACCGTGAAGACTGGCACCAGACAAACTGCATATCGCTCGTGGTGAATTCCAACACATGCTGGAAATGGGTATAATCCATCCCTATGAGAGATGAATTACGTGCTTTGCTTAGTTTGGTTGGCAATACTATTGTGTCGAAGCTAGCTCTGGGGTTGAGCTAAGTTAACTGCTTCATTTCTGCATTCCTGGAACCAACACACTGTCCTACTAATGACAACAGTGTATTACAAGCTATAACATTGTTCTGCGAAATGTTCCTAAATAGACCTGGTTAACTGTGACCTATTAGATGCAATAAGTCTTGGACTTATTTTACAGTAGCCAATGAATGGCATACAAGAAGCACCGTTCGAATGTGATATTTGCCAGTCTGCCCTACACACAACATTAAGCGGTTTGTCAGTCCAGTGGAACCTACAAACACATGTGAACTTGGTAATGGCCCAAAAACTGTACTACTCATCGACGCGATGTAGGTATTTTGGATAACTCTTCCAAGCAGAAGAAGCAACGTACTACATGTGTATCTCTTCTGTTTGGTCTTCATAAGTCGTGTATTTAGTAATGTTATACAGAATAATTTCCAAACCTTGCGCTATTCACAATTGACAGTTCACATAAATGCAGTACGCTGATGATTATTCTATTTGTATTTGTCATGTTAAATAGTTAATAAAATGTTCCCATTTGAAGGTTGCATAAAATGTATTGTTTTCTTCACAAATCCTGGTCAATTTCGTCGTCTTCTAGTCTGTTCATATGTTAAAATGTCTTTTGGTTTTGATTGGTAATCCGTTATTCCAACATTCACATGTTCATAATTTTGGATTTCTATGAATGAAGTACACCAGGGTTATTTTATCATTTTTATTGAGGCATTCTACTTATTGTATAATTGTGGTTCAAAAGCTCACTAGCTTTTAACCCCTAAGTCCTTCAGTCAAACATGTAATTTAAAATTGATTACATCATATGCATTTTATTTTTCCCATAGTGAAGAAACGATGTATCTTACACAGAAGTCAATTGAATTTGTTAATGTTGGTAGAACTAACTTCACCGGTAATTTGGAACAGTTTTACGCTCAAGAATTTAGTGACCGATGGGGTTCATGAAGAAAATATCTAGTAGTTCCCGATTCATTACAAATAAAACTAGGCGCTGACCTTTTTTAGTTAGAATTGTTGTACGTCTACGTAATGCAACACCAGGCTCTTTTCTAGGTAACTTTCAGTTTGCTGTTCAGAAGTAGGTATATTTATTAATCAAAATTAAGTTGCAGATGGGTCAGGGCCGATTTTCATGAATGTGTCTTGTGCATCATTCTTTATTAAACTGTAAGATGTTTTCAACCGACACACTCCACTGGTGCTTAACTTCTCATTCATTTTAACGTTCAATCAAGAAAGACAAACTTACGCACATGTCAAAGAATTTTTGCATCTCATTTTTACAGCCATAAGAAAAATACTCCACGAGATATCTATGGAAATCTTGACTGACCAATAGAATTACTACAGAAGTTGGTGTTAGGTATAAATTACACATGGGAACAAATTAACGCGCAGCCAGTTGACGGAACGCCAATAATATAGAAATCACAAAATGTTGCCAGTGATAATTTTACTTAGTGGTTTATGGACCGCTCCTTCAGGCAAGTATAGTTGTTTAATGTTTGTTAATCGCAAATGCATATTACTCAAAATTTGATTTTTGTTTAACAGTTTTATCATTATAGCCCTGAAAATAAATTCGAGGAGCGAAGAATACTTGGTTTGTCGATTTTATATTAATCTTTGTCACATTACGTAAATAGTTGTTTCAACCATTATGGAGAGACTGTCAAACCAAGTACCTGAAAAATTGTGATTCGAAAAGTCGTATGTTTTGAAGCTGATTTTCTTACTGATCATTTTTAGTGGGTGACATCAGAGAGGATTTTCGTTCAGCTGTTGCTGTGGTAGGTAGAAAAACTTTGGTGGCAATGTTTACATCAATTCTTTTACCTTTTAACAGAAACTGAAGGAAAGTAAAAATGACATGAAGAATATAGCTCTGGATATTTGCCGGCAGTTTGATCAGCTATGTGATGAAAAAAGTAAGTCCAGTAGGGTCAAGAAAATCTATTTTTTTCATTCTATTCCGTGTTTCACGAGATTAATTTTGACTTTCGTTTTCACACAGAATATCGGACTGAACGCCAAATTAACTTTTTCCACTGGAATGGAAGTAGACTAGTACAAGCATGAACACTGCCAACAATTTATGTATTCTTTCAATTGTGCAAACAAACATTTCCCGCTCATTTTGTAATAATTTCGACTAAGGAATGCTGTTCTGAAATTAAAATTAATCTCTAAACCTTTTCAATATGTGTCTTCTAATTTTCAATTAAATATGAACATATGATTTACATCTTAACAAACTATGGGTCTGCCAGTTTAAATTTGGAAAAATTGAGTATTTCTTTCAAGATTGGTTTCCGCAAGGAGTTATTCAACTACATCAACAGGGCAATGCTTGATTGTGTGCTAGACTGTTCCTCCGGTTGAGTTAAACGGTAGAATACTATTTTTGTCACAAGCTTTCAAACGATACCGGTGGTTAGCATCGTTTACAAAGATGTTAAACAAATTGCTCATTTAGAAGAAAAACAAAGATCACCAAGAAATGGAATTTAAAATACATTCAATAATACTTAAGGATCTACTTAAATGTCTATTTGCTTAAATTTTGGTTGCTGCTCCAATACTGACAATATCTGCACAAGCGTATTTCCACCTGAAGTGAAGATGTAACAGTCACCGTCTGCTTCAAGTGTAAACCAAACAGAATTTCAAATTGCATTACTCGCAACAATAGGCGTAACTTTGTGACATACCGGTGATCGTTGATCGAAATCATGATAAACCCATAAGTTATACCAGTTACTTTGATTTGGACCTAATTTAGAATGCGATGAAAATTAGATGTGTACATTAACATCTACGGATGTGAAATAACTAACAAAAGAGTCCAGCTCATCATTAGATAAATCAATTAAGTTTTCATAGTCAGCTGCAAAAATATAGTCGGTTTTCCCTTAACGCCGATAGATTCCTGAATAGTATGCGTAATTTTATATATCTCTGCTATTATTAAAACCGTATAGGCTCGGATTTGTTATATGTTGTATTTGTTTTCCTAAAGATGAGCAATCCTCCTGTGAATTGTGTGATGTATTAAAGTCGTTACAACAACATTTCCAGCATCTTGAGTTAATTTTTAAGTTAACTACACTCGGACTAATTTGTTATAAAACTTCATTTTACGCAACACCTCTCTGAATCTGCCTGATATTTACCTTAACCGTCAGTTTTATAAGATTGTTTCACAACAAATGGGGACGGTTTGATCACCATGCGTTGGCCCGATAACCAGTGATATAAGCTTTAAGAATACTAAAAATCAACAGTTAGAAAGACATAGCACACTCTACTCCAAACAACTTCTATGTGGAACCACAATACGACCAAGGTTCTAGACCTGGTTTTGCTGCACGAATCATTGCTTAAAGGGTGTAAGTCAAGTGAAACATTTTGAAGCAGTTACTTGGAACATTGACCAATTTATCTCAACGTAAGGAAGCGTTCAGAGCGTTCAAGTTTAATTTGAAAATTTGGCGTAGACAGAATATGTTGAGTAATATTTTCGTAGGCGACATATGCAAATGCGCGAGGCCACATTACAAAGCATACTCAAAGATCATAAATATTTTGAGAAGTTAGTTCTTCAATCAGACTTCGCAGATAAATAGTTGTGCACAATTAACTGAGTTCCGTTTGGTGAGCTAAGTAGACGAGAGCAACGATTGCTTGAAGCTCACATTGTGACTCACGCTTGCCAACAGTTCTACAATACTGAAGAATCTTGGAGAATCTTGATGTTGGTGAATATATATTTCAAAACAAACCATTATAGAAAACTGAAAAACATAATGGGTTTCGCAGACGGCTATTTGATTGTCTTTCGTCAATCTCTTACAGGGCTATTTTATCAAGCATACCTTACGACAACTACGGCGGTGTGGAATAACAGTTAAAGAGAAACGGGATAACCAGCGTCAGTCCGACGTGGGCAAACCTTGCTGGCTTGCAAAATTATCTCAGTAATTAACGAAAATAAAACACAACAAGGATTTCACTCAAGAGGAAAATATTCGAAAATCGGGTTGTCACGTGTGACATAACGCATACCGCATAAGTGAGAAGTTTTTGCAAAACACCGTTTGTTGTAGATTATATTTGGGTAGCCAAATGAAACATTCTTTAAAGCTTCCACGACTTGTGCCACAGGATTAGTAAAGTTGGGCTTTTGAGCAGTAATCTGCATACAAAATAACAACTTTGACTGAGTATTCATTGCGTAACTGTTTTTGTTTCTTCGCAAGCTAACAACTTTATGAAAGTTCAAGTACCTTGTTGTTACACTATTGTGAAACCGAAAATTCATAACAATCAATAGACTACTGATGAGTAGTCGGGGATTTGGCTTATTTCAAGTTGAACATCACCCACAATTGATCGCAGCCGTCGCATTTCCATAGACTTCCCAGTCGGCCCCTTTCGAAAAGTAGCACTAGATTCGAGTTTCGCCCTAATTAGAGCTCGTCACTCTATGGGAATGCGACGGCTGCGATCAGTTGTGGGTGATGTTCAACTTGAAATCAAGAGACTGTTGAAATGAGACAGTTCGGGATCTTAGTAGTAAACCTATTGGCCCGAGAAATACAAACAGTTTATATGGTAAGGTTGCCTTAGAATATGAAAAAATACGCTCATTTCCAATGAAAAAGAATCTACTCGACGCCACACAGGTTACAACTGTCAAGGCTCATTGGTAAGATAGCAGTTGTGAACTAATGTAACAAACGGTTATTTCAAAAGACAAATTTAACATACTGCAGTGTAACAGATGTATACGAATAAATTTGACTTGCCTAAAATAGACTATCCATTACCGTGAGTTTTCAGTCAGCAGCTTATTGGCCGGAAGTTTTTGTTTCTCTTTCTCTGTAATTTTCATCCTCGCTCTTTTTGAAGTGAGATAACACATGCACTTCTTTAGATAATCTGTTGAACTGAAAAATTGATTCCGTAAACCATGTTGGTCATCATTAGAAAATTCGTTATCAGCGCTGATGTCCACAAACCCACAGGAATTCCATTCATGCCGGCTAATTTTCTACATTCTGAAACACGACAAACTCCGTGAGAATTGTCAGAAGGATCTCTGGCGATGACTCAGCAGAAGTGATAATTTTGTCTTTTGTAACATTCACGCAGAGACAATCAGGTCTTTTTCAGTTTTACTGAGTTGATATGACGTGTCCATACGATGACCACTAGAATTTGATCAGTGCACAAAGGTATAATTTAGGTAAAAGAAATTTATTTCTAGCCTAATTATTCACTATATCAAAGCAAGTGCGAATATGTTGTAATTAGAATTGAAATATCTGGGATAACGATCGAACGTATACGAATTGCAATACACAATTAGGCGCAACAATACAGCACGTATATTTGTAGCATGCAAGCCGGCTGTTTCTACTCGGGTTGTCCGTTACACTCTCGGACCAACTCTGGGGCAATGTGGAGACACCAGGGGACAGCGTTCTTCTGAAGTAGGGGTTCCAACAAGTCCTGCAAAAGGAAACAACAAGAAACAAACATGAGCCAAAGGCCCAGTAAGCCATGCACACGACTTACACAAACGATAACTAGAACGGCGCCGACAACACAGCAGCACGCTCCGTCACCAATTCAAATTCAACTAGTGCGCGCTCGCTGGTTTCGGTCGCACATTACATATTATCGAATCGTACGTATCAAACAAATTGTACAGGATCTTGGAATAGTAAAACAATTGCATAACAAAAGGAGACAAAGCATGTCAGTCATGTTCACCACAGAATACCTTAAAAAAGTGTGTATTTAAATTACCTTCTGTTTAACTGGGGTTCAACACGACAGTGTTCACCGATAAATATTGTCGATGGAAACAAAAATATCAAAGTCTTCCGTTTCATTCCTTTTTGGAAATGACACTGACAGGTTTTCCACAAAGTTGACCTTAATTTTGTCCTATAGCTGTTTTTTCTTTTCGAATCTACTATGGTCAGATGGGAATTCAGACGACTTGATCAAGCATACATAACACAACATAACAAACATCCAGTGAATAATACCTACAAGGAATATATCACGTCGACCGTATAAAATTCATAGTGAATGAAAGTGAATAAAACAGACTAAGATGCGCACGAATTTCCTAAGATCTACTGAACTTGCAATCATATTTCAATTTTTATCAGCCTCAGGGAATTGACCTAACTCGGACTGCTTAAATCTATGCAATATTAGATGGAGCTAACACGAGCGCTTTCAGCAAATTGAAAAAATCGATTAATTTCTTCCAACGGACAAATTATAAACCTCTGCATCCCATTAAAAACGACGACCGATGAGGTGCGGTCCCTGTAATAGTTGATCATTCACAGATGTGGCACTATATCTTGCCACGCGATCAAATACCACACGAAGTTGATCAAGCTTCCTAGGGTTGAACACACAGGGTGATATAGTATTTACCATCTCTTAACAAGCTGATGAGGGTCAACATTCACGGGCGCCTGTTCGACGTATCCTTTGCTAACGTGAGATTAAAATAGAGCAGTATATGTTGAATGTAGTACTTCATCACTTGACAAGCGGTCACGTAAAACGTTCCCACGCTTTAGAGTCGGTATTCCTTTGGGATCTAAAAGAACCTCCACGGCGCTCCACGGTAACGGAGCCTCGAAGTGACAGTTGACTGGACAAATACGATTCTCAGCAATCGTTAAAGATAACTTATCTTCCTTGGAATGGGATTCTGTAGTGTTTGCTGTATCGTTGCATCTCTGGTTGAACAAAAGTCTAAAGTGTACAACAATGGAAGAATCTCCTTGAAGAGTACAGCATGGTTTGACATTTTCACCCAGTGGACTACCATTCATTTAGCCAAGTAAGATATTAATCACATATGGCTGCCTCCGTCCATTTGCTTTTTGATCAAGTACCCCATGTGTTTCTGGGACAACACATTCAACCTCTCTTTGATCGACTTCTCCGAACTCGATTTCCTTCAACTGTTGCCACCGCTCGCTTACATCTCATAAAGAAGCTGTAGGTCCAAAAGGCAAATTCTTTGTAGTACACGCCTCGTCAACCTCAGCGGTTTCATCCATAGACAACAGAAATAATTTGAGCTTTGCTTTGGTACACTTGGAGTTAAGTGCGCCACCTAGTGTTGTGTTTGTCGGGCACGACTGAACTTTAGCTGTTTGACGTCTATCAACAAAAATCGTTTGAAAAGGGTCGTATCTGAACCGCTGTCAAAGAAAGCATGAGTTCTGGCGTAGCCAATTCAAGTTTCCACGCACACCGTAACTGCCCCAAGTTGTACGCACTTTTTACCGGAGCTCGTCATGGTACAGACTCCACAGCTGCTCCACGAGGTCTATCGTGTAGTATGACCTGTGGGGCTGTGCAGCAAACGGTGAAGTCGAATGCCGCAGTAGCCTTCGTCACACAGGTTTTTTATTCGACATGCTAAGGCACAAGAAACACGCGCCCAGTCGACGCGCACTGGACTACCTACTAGGTACATCGAGCATGATGAACCTGGGATATTCTCCAAGGCTGTGTGCAAGCCCGCACAGGACACGATTTTATGGTAGCAGAATTTAAAGTCTCTACTAGTTCCTCCTCCCATTCTTATTCTCTAGTTACACTTGGATGGATGTTATTACATGCATCACGACTACTGTCTGCAGTTTGTCCCAGTCTGCTTTGCACTACTCTCTGGCATTGCGAAACGAACTCTGTGAGTCCGGCAAACTTCAGCTCGCGCCTGCTCGAGCTGATCTGCTCTGCTCTCTCAGCCCACTCAGATTGTAAGCTGGGGGCAACCCTTTCACAGTCTGTTTCGGTGTACTTTGGGAATTCAATTCAGCTTCGTAGCCCATCTGTTGGTGAGCGACACTGCGATTTTTCATACGACAAGAAATCCAAGTCAGTTCGTCAGCAATATTTGGAACATGTCGAGCTTCCATCAACAACTCAACGAGCCGAAATCTTACGACATGAAACAATTGTCCATGAAGGTCTTGTGGTACCTCTTAGGCATTCGCGCATGCCACTGATAGTGGCAACAGTATACAATTTTCAACTGCTTCAAGAGCACTTCCCTTACAATACTGCGAACGGTAGAGCATTCGCTGATCATATTCTGCGCAGCTTCAACATAATACTCAAGTTGCTTCGTGAACTTGTATTAATTAATCAGATCACCACCGAAATAGGTCAACGGGATTTTTGGAAAATCCATGAAATTCAGAAAAGTTGATGGGGTGATTTCATTACAAAAGCTTTTCGGGGATTTCAAGCTCATAGAGGGCACGGCAATCTTGATTCTGACAATCCGCTACGTACTGCTAGACATGCGTGTTCTGTTACACGTTTATCACTATCCAGGTTCACCACAATATTACTCACACATATCCATGTCCCTGGTAAGTTAATTAGGATTGAGCACACGGCAAGAAAGAAGATAAATGGTGTACAGTGCAGCTGTCGAAACCCCTCTATATGTTTAGTCTTTCCCAAAATGAAGCATTTATCCATTTGTTTAACTCACTTTTACTCCTGGAAGTTGACCGACTGTACGCAACTGATGCATACTGCATTGTTAATGTCCAGTTACTTGTGTAATCTACTAGTTCATTATGCTGTGCGTCACAGGATCGGTACCGTTGCTGCACTGATTGGATCAACAGAGACTTTTGAAGCACCTTTGTTCATTCATTTCTTAATAATTCTTCAACTATATACAGTCGAATTGTGTATTTCCAGGATAGCTTTACCATTGGAAATGACTGTCAGAGTTATTTTATGTGGCTCATTGTTTTGCATACTCTGTTGGTTACTCAGTAACAACGCAGAATCTACGAAGGTCTTGGTTGTAATTCCGTGGTCGTTATTTGTTTACGAGTTGTTTGAGAATGGCCCGGCAACAACACTGCCAAAATTATCACTTCTGGAACTTGAACTTCTGAGTGAACATTGTCGCTAATTCGGTCAAAAAAGCCGCAAACCTTAAACGTTCTGAACAGTATAGTAGAAGAGGAAAAAGTCAAAAAAATCGATGGTGTTGATAGTCACTTTGGATTAGATACGATTGTCTGGTCGACTGATAACGTCAGCACTAGTAGCGAAATTTTTATGCACCTAAGTATTACGATTTCTGCAATAAATGCGAAATATTTAGCCAGGTCGTGGGAATAACTGGAAGCATCCAGACTACAACTTGAAACGTCTAAATGCGTGTTGCTCGATACAAGGCCAGAAAAATGTCAGAAGTTGTGACTGGTCGACTCGCAGAATCCTGCAAATCTGCATGCTAATGATTGTATGTCGAATTATAAGAACCACGAATGTGCTACCTTCTTTATAGCTGAAACACACTAAGAGGACTTCAAAGCAAAATAGGACACCATGGATTTGATGGATTTCACTTGTTTCCAAAGTCCAGTTTACTTACTTATCGAAGATCACGTCAGCTGCTCCAAACTCGTGAAGCAATTTGAGCGTTATATCTAGGCAAAAGTGGCAAGTTACCGTCAGCGAATGTCCCAAGTTGTCAGACACTTAGGACTTGTATAACAATTCTACCACCAGTGACGTGTGTGAAACTGTGCGACACTTCCACTGAACACCTCCATCCAGTAGTGCCGTTAGTTTGCCAAAGTCGCGTGTTCCACACGCTACACATCACTGCTCACCCCGGCATCCGGATCACGGCCAAACTCGTCTCTGATAGGCGCGTTTCACCCGATAGTTATAGGGACATTTACATCTGGGCACGATCATATTTAGCTCGTCAACAAGCTAAGATCAACCGTCACATGTCACTCCTGACTAACCGGTATCCTTCAATTACAACCCCCCTTGAGCATTTTTATATCTGTGTCGTAAATCCTCTGCCGCATTCAAATGATATCACCCACATTTTAAAGACGGCAGATTGCTTCGTGAGGTGGCTTGAGGTCGTACCCAGATACAAAGTCCACACGCGAAGTTGTCGAACGTTAGGTGTCCTCTCAAAGTTGCCCGTCAACAGTGGCAACCGATCGCGGTCCTCCTTTTGAAATTGGTTACTTGGTGGACACATAGGGTGTGCTTGTATGCCACCGAATTCGTTCAACTGCTTACCACCTAACTACAAACAGACGGGTCCGGCATGTTTCTCCCGAATGATTCGAGGATTATTATGAGTATATATCAACAAAGGTGGTGATCCCTCTCTACTCTTCCGTTCTGACAGTATAACTTGCCGGAAAACTTAGACTGCGCATTGTATGTGAAGCAGTATGCTAGCTACCTTAGCCCCCCCACTTGTGTTCTTACAATGAAACCAGTGATTCAATTTCATTGTCTGGAAAACGGAATCCTCTCACTGGGTTGAATGTTAGTAAACATCGGTATGGCGTCAAACGAAAATAGATGGTTGCATTTGGTGTGCGTAGAGAGTTCGCCTTTGGCACTCTAAAATACTAAGTTTCTTGCGACTTGAGACTTTCACTATTGGCATCACTGGGCCCATTCATTTTATACTCCGAATGTAAATTTATTATAAACCGCTTGCAGCAAAGCTGGTTTGCTTATGTACATATCGCAGATTCACTCGTGGCTGTACGCTACATTTACACCTTCAGTGTGATATGCTGCATTCTCTGAGATAACAGTGTTTCAATCGTTACTGTTGGGAATAATACCTAATCGCCCAAACGCTTGTTTGAATTCTGGAAGTCGACGGGGGTTCACATGGACACCCTTCATCTTTGGCAGCTAGCGTGCAGTCGCAGTCTATGAAAACCGGGCGAAAGCGTGTTGAACATGACTGACATACTTTGTCTCTTTCTGTTATGTAATTATTTTACTATTCCAATATCCTGTATAATTTGGGTGATACGTACGATTCGATAATATACGTTCTGAACTGTTGTGCTTAATTGTGTTTTGCGATTTTTATACGCTCGATCGTTATCCTATATAGTTCAATTCTAATT